>MJUT01031800.1:361881-377149 GCA_002080005.1 Gigantidas platifrons
AAAAAAATGATGTGGAAGCATATATTTATTGAGTTTTAGGGGAAATTATAGCTGTGCACCATCAGAAATTCCAAGACTTGAATATCAAAAAATCATATTTTTGCAAATTTGATGGCATTAGAAGAAATTTTAACTAAAGATCTATATACAAAAACTTATTTTATGTCTTAAACCACATCATTTATGGGGTAAAAGCATGAATTAACAAAATTAAGAATGATATGAGCTCATTTTATGGGACGAAAAAAGGGGGGGCTAAATGCAAACATTTCATAGTATTTAGCTATTAAATATACAACTGAGGCATATATATGTGTTAAAATTGCTTATTATGTTAGAAATTAGCTTAATAACTGTAATATATAAGAGAATAGGTAAGTTTTGGTATATTACACAATCTGAACTCAACAGCTGTAAATGGAGATATTTTCATTAAAAATCTTCAAGGGTGTACCTTTGCATTTGAACTTTTATACTAGCAAATATCAGACAGCCACATACTTTATGAGGTTTTTTTGGGTTGATATTGTCTAAGGAATAGAAATTAGGCCAACAAATGGTGAAAGAAACAAGTTTTTATGCTCTTTAGGAGAAAAACGTCAAAATTATCTTTTGTTGCTATCATGTTCAAATTAGCCTAAAAATGTCACAACAGACCCAGAGTGACATTTTTCATACAAAAATGTTACAAAATGCATTGTGGTGTCAGATTACATGGTCAAAATGCATGTTATGTAATATTTTGGAATATTGCTCCCAAACACTGGATATAAATGGACAGAGGGTATTGCAACCCATTTTATTTTTGTTCATGGCTTTATAATTATTGGGAAAACGTTATTGAATGTGTTTTTGCAGTAGAAGGGCATATAATATTGAAAATATGGTTGATATTAAGAATTTAAAAAAATTCATTATGCGGCAGTTTGTCGACTTCAAATATAGAATATGGTGATATCATGATTGGATTTTTTTCAATCTTGCACATTTTTCCTGGTAAATTTTGATAGTTTCAGTTAGAATACATGTACAATGTACTTACAAAATAATATAAGACTATTGAAAGCAGTTTTAATTGAAAATTATGTAGTAAAAACCTGGTAATTTAAGTGATCCCAGAAAAATTATTTTGACTGCTTAGCTTTTTCTGTTAATTTTTCAAATTGTCAATTTGAATTTCATGTTTTAGAGTATTATTTGGCTGTAACAGTACATTTGAACATCCAGCTTACTTAAACAGTGAAAAAAATGATGTGGAAGCATATATTTATTGAGTTTTAGGGGAAATTATAGGTGTGCACCATCAGAAATTCCAAGACTTGAATATCAAAAAATCATATTTTTGCAAATTTGATGGCATTAGAAGAAATTTTAACTAAAGATCTATATACAAAAACTTATTTTATGTCTTAAACCACATCATTTATGGGGTAAAAGCATGAATTAACAAAATTAAGAATGATATGAGCTCATTTTATGGGACGAAAAAAGGGGGGGGCTAAATGCAAACATTTCATAGTATTTAGCTATTAAATATACAACTGAGGCATATATATGTGTTAAAATTGCTTATTATGTTAGAAATTAGCTTAATAACTGTAATATATAAGAGAATAGGTAAGTTTTGGTATATTACAAAATCTGAACTCAACAGCTGTAAATGGAGATGTACAATGTGAACCCTAGGTGATTTAAGAAATAATTCATGGAAGTCATATGTATATATTGTTTTTACCACGGGTAGGCCCTTTGTCAGCTTTTTACCTCTCGCTAACGCTGGGGGTAAAACTTCATGACATAAAGGGCCTACCCGTGTTAAAAACAATATATACATATGGCTTCCATGAATTATTTCTTAAATCACCTAGGGTTCACCTGAGATGATTGTGTATTGATTAAAGTCCAATGTGTTCGTACTTGAATTATGTCTGCTTGTAAAAACTGTTGAGGTGTGACTGATGTTTGTATGTTGTGTTTTGTTTAGAAGTGATAATATATACAGTCTGTTGAGTGAAATGTTATTATGATATAGTTTATGATATGTTTCATAGTGTACATTTTCTTTTTGTAGATCGTGTCTGTTTTCCAGTGTTCATATACAACAAGATTATAATATAAACAATATTTAATTTCTTTCAATAAAGAGTAATTCTATTTCTTATTTGTAAAAAGCACAGTATTTAAATATTTTGATTCACTTTTCAACTTGTCAGATCACCAGAGCGTAAATTTACTTGTTATGACATGTCTATAAATAACTGGTTTTAACCGGTCAAATATGTAAACAATTTTGAGAGATAATATTGAACGAGTCCTACAATTACTTTTATTATTATTAAATAATTTAATTTGATGTGAATACTGCAATCCGAATGGCTGATCTGCCTGGAGCAACATTGGTTATATTCAATAACCTGGGTTGGTATTGTGACGTCACCAACGTGTTCATCCGCGTACGACAAATTCAAATAGTCACATGAAATAATCGCAATTAAAATCGAGGAATCATTAAATTTTGTTGTAAAAATTAAATTATAAGGAATATTTTAAATTGTTGAACAGGTTATACTTGCATAACCTGGTTTGGGTCAGTTTACGCTTTTCATAAACCGCTTCGCAGTTTATTAAGCGTTACCTGACCCAACCCAGGTTATATCGTATAACCTGTTCAACAATTTCAAATATTCCTTAAATAGTATATAATGAGAAATGAAATATATAAAAAAAAAAAATATATCATGGAAGGTGTATTTTGAAATGTGAACAAATACGAATCGCAAAATCTAGATCAATGTACACTGTGTTTTAATTACCACTGGTTTACGTGTTATTTCCACTAAATATATAACTCCTTTGAATATCTAATTCAATAAAATTTAATTTGATGTGAATACTGGTTATACTCGATAACCTGGGTTGGTATTGTGACGTCACCAACGTGTTCATCCGCGTACGACAAATTCAAATAGTCACATGAAATAATCGCAATTAAAGTCGAGGAATCATTAAATTTTGTTGTAAAAATTAAATTATAAGGAATATTTGAAATTGTTGAACAGGTTATTCTTGCATAACCTGGTTTGGGTCAGTTTACGCTTTTCATAAACCGCTTCGCGGTTTGTTAAGTGTAAACTGACCCAACCCAGGTTATATCGTATAACCTGTTCAACAATTTCAAATATTCCTTAAATAATACACTATAAAGTACCGTAATGTGAAATCGTAGTATACACATTTCACATAAAAATAGTCATAGATTCCACTTAATTTTAGATTTTTAACGGAGAGAGAAAAAAAACCACATCCGATCAATATGGCGACTTATTGCAAATGACGCGACCATTTTCGACGATTCCATGGCAAGAGGGGTGATTGGATTCCACATCCACATCCACGACACATAAAACGATAAAATCCATGACTCCGATGGTGATGGTGGATGTGCTTGACTGCTCGGTGGATACGCATCACTGCTCTGTGGATACGGTTGAGTTGTTCCATGCCTATTTCTTTTATGTCTCAGTAGAGCGTCCTTTCTCGAAAATTCCATACCACACTCCGGACAAGTCGTCGACATTGTAGAGATCCTGTTAAACACGTCAAACTCCTTTGAAAGTCTGTCATAAAATGACTTAACATGTTGATTTACAGCATATTTATATTCTCCAATGACCATAGGCTAGACTGTTAATACCATCGTCTAGAATATACCGTTTATCGTCGAATGGAGAAAGTCCAAGTTTATTGATGGTAATATTGTATAACTGATGGTTGTAGGATCTGATCTGGTTCATGGAAGACAAATACCTTGTCCTGTCAAATAGACATTCCTTGTAATGGTCGTGCTTGGTGTGATGTTTGATGACGCTCTTCTTAATACCTTTGGCAGTTTTCTTCTCTGTCAGTTTTCCATCCTCCTTATAGATCATGGAATACATCTTTGATTTGAGACCCACGAATTCTTGTATTGGAATGCCATGTGTTTCGTCTTTCATTTTCCCAAGGACTTTCTTATTTTCTGTGCTGTATAATGGGTGTTCTGGGTCATATTCCGATGTGTCAAATAAATGTTTGTCTCTCATCATATCCTCATATATATTTCCAGTGCCGGCAGTGGAGATGTTGTAGCACAGACTATCAGTGTCGGAAAAACAGCAGCTGTGCTTTAGGTCCAAACTTTTTCTTAATGTAGTTGTAGTGAAAGTCGTACATGAGTGTCTTAGACACATCTAATATAGTAAACCCTACATAGATAGGTCTGTTGAGATAGAAACGTTGTTTCAACATGTGAACGGCCACTAGATCCTCGTTAAATATTCTGAAGGCGTGAAAACTGGGTTTACTTGTCAACTTCCTGACTTTTGATTGGTTGTTTACCAACTGGACTATAAGTCTCTTACGTAGGTTCTCCATCGTTTTTGCAAACACGGCGTTGTTCATGAGTTTGAAAAAATCTTTCTCGAACTCGTTAATTGCCATCTTTCTTTTCTGGGTATTAAAATCTATATATGTCTTCAACCAAGGTTGCTGCTTAAAAGCCATGACTCTATGAATCCTGGTAAGTCTCATTCCCAAGGACAAATACAGTTTTAGGTTTCTGTAATGTACCACATATTTCTCCTTTGGGTGTAGATTGGGTATCAGTTTTTCTGTTGAGGTACCTTTCAGTTCCAACTCTTCTAGAAGCTTCTTTGCATAGGGTGACAACATGTTTTCTGTGACTTTCATTTTCTCAGGGGCTAATGGATATTCATTGTAAAGATCATGGAGTTCCGGTGGATAATCAAGATCCACTTCTAGTATAAATCCATCTTCCCTATCATCAGACACAGAGTTTATGTTTAAGCTTTCTATTTCCTGGTCTTCTAACCATCTGAACTCATCAACCGGAAGTGCTTGAGACATCTCCCACCCGAATAGGTTGTTGGCATCTAAATAGGTCACGTGGTTACTTGGTTGACTAGAATCGTAGTCTGGCACATATTTGTTGTTGGCTTTGGCATGCCTATGTGTTATTATGGATATGCCCCCTCGTAGTCCTTTTTCAATGAACAAGTGCATATCGATGTCTGTTAGAAGTTTAAGTCGTACTCCAATCATTTCCAAAACGGCCTGCCAAGCCAGTCCTGGTGACATGTAAAAACGGGCAGCGTCTAATCCATAATAGTTGAGACAGATCTCTCTGAAATTTTTGAATACGTCGTTAAAGATAAGACATCATTCAAAACATATAGATCATGGTATTGCCCAAATTTTTTTATTCCAAATTCTTCCCATATCTTTTGTGCATGTGCATAATCTTTTACTGAGATATCTTCTCCAGATAAAGAGCTGTAAAATGCTTCCTTTGGAGGAGTTGTTCCTCTGTGAATTTGCATTCAGAATCCAGATACTCATAGGGATATATTTGTTTTCTCAGAAGAGTGTCTATTTTCTCTTTTCCAAAATAATCTGTCATATATGGGTAAATTTCTGAGGTCCTTCCATGGCTAGATTTTCCATCAACCTTTCCAACGATGATGACATCAACTGAAATGAGTCGATGAAATCCATGCATCCAAGCAAAAACGAGATATATTTTTCCATGTTGTTTGGTATACATTTGAGTTGTTTCCCTTGAATTTTCCCAATGGCTTGCATGATCACGTGACTGTCATAGCCTCTGAGGTTATGAAAAACTACGGGTATACGACCCGTGAATTTGTAATTGATGTTACAATCATTGTGTGCCGCTCCTCTAAATTTTCCGGTCACGTGACAGTGGTCTCTTACCCTATCTTTACCGAGCTCTTTGTTGCATATAATATGACAGTTAATTGCCTTTTTGAACACCTGCCAATCACTACTGCACATTTTCATCGGTTCGCACTGTTTAAACCTTTGCTCAATATCTTCTTGCTCTTTCACCATACATTCCACAAATTTGTCAGCAGCATCTAAACCTCTTGGTAGTTTTTATAGTTGACGAAATTTCTGGATCGTTTTCTCAACCTTCAATTGGAATCAACAGACTTTCAAAGTCGGCGTAAATGACATAAGGAACTTTTAGTTGTTTCCGTATGTCTTTAAAATATAACCATTTATCATCATCATTTATGATTTGGTAGTTCTATTTTCTGTGGGCCATGTGTTTGACAATATATGGTATTTGTTCCTCCAGTAGTCTTTCCTTGATAAATCCATGTAAACAGTATGGACAATAATGGTACCGTCTAGTATTACTGCATGTGTATGCTGATCGCCTACTAACCTGTTTAAATCCTTGATCCAGCAATAGTGGTTTTTCCTGTTGTCTGAGATCATCGGGAGATTGACGTGTCTTTCAAATAGATATTTTGAAACTTCAAATTCAAATTCAAATTATTTTATTGATATAAAATCCAGTAAATGGATTATCATCAAAAACAATTCAAAATACACAATACAAACACATAAGGCATCACAGCTGAGGAGACAAGCAGGAGTTATCTCCTATATGTACAAAAATGTATCTAGCATATAATACTAATGGCTATATATAATGTTACATCCCTTTCAGGGATTTATTTAAATCATACATATTAAATATGCTGTTCACAATAATTTTACTTATATCTAAATCTTGACTACTTAAAATAAAACTGAATTTTTCTGTGTTGTTCATGGCTGAAAAATGAGGAACAACTGAAATAATTTCATAAAAAAATTTGTTTCTCAGTTCATCTAAATTCTGACATTTCATGATAAAGTGATATTCATCCTCGATTTCTTGCTTACATAGTGGACAAATTCTTTGTTCAACTGGTATTTTTAAATGTCTACCTTTTTCTACATTGAGAATACTATTGCTGATTCTAATTTTGACAAAACAAGAAATTGCACTTCTATCAACATCTAGATATAAAAAAAATTCAGCTTCATACTCAAGTTTGAACTTTCTATATGTTCTTAACTTGTTACCATTAACTTTATTATCATCATCAAATATTTTTAATTTCCAATAATCTATGAAATTTTGCTTTAAATTTTCTTCAATAGCATGAAGGAACCTAGCTTTAGAGAAAGTGCCGAAAAAAATTAAATGACCCCCCCTTTCCACTTTTGTGTAACATATGTGACCCCCTCCCAATAGTGTCAGAAAAATGTTGACCCCCACCACCCCAACTTTTCCTCCACTATGCCCACTATGCCTTCATCTATCACAACTGTATGACAATCCATGGTACTCGGGTAAATCAAAATACAATCAACAAATATTATTTTAATCAAAATTTTAAACTGAATTAAATCTATTTATCACAATTATGATATAGAAATAATATTTAGTCATATATGTAATTAATAAGCATGTTAACCCCTTCAAGTGCATATAAAGAATCACCTGTACAATAATAATTTTAAAGATACATATAAATCATATCCTCAGTAATATGACATTTCTACTGCAGATTAATTACACTGTACTATTAAAATGTAAATAAGTTTACTTCCACATAAAGATCAAATAATTGCATAAGAATGGGTTTCACATTGCGATTTTTGAATTGAACCTAATTTCACAAAATAGAATACACAAATTTGGTACCAAATATAACAAGAAGGATTTTTATCATCTATTTGATTTGTAGGTACTTTCCATGTAAAACCAATTAATTATCTCCTCTGACAACTTTATTTTGTTTCAGGAAGGTTTATTTTTACCCAAAACTGAATTTCATTTCCTACAACAGCTGAAACTGAGTAAACATATAAATAAAATAGTTTTAAATATAAATGTCCTTCTTGCTTCTTTCTTCTGGAAAATTATGAAAACAGGAACCATATCATATTTGTATTTCTCCAATGGTGTTGTGGTGTATAGGACTGTATACTTTGTACATAAACAACAATTCTCCCTCTCGATCCTTTGTCATGTTTGTCATCTCACCCCCTCTATTTATTTATTTGTTATTTTTGTTAATTTTTTTTTCAATTCTCCTAACATAAAGAAACCTCTGACCCCCCCCCCTTTTCCAGGTTCCAAATTTTTTCTGACCCCCTCCCCCCCCTGGAGATAAATAATGACCAGTCCCTAATCTGGCACTCCATATAATCTATTTTTATAAATTTACCTGTACACCCGAACACACAAATATTTGTTGTTAACACTTCGACTGCCAGTTAAAGAATAACAATTTTTTGATGACATCGCTCGTTTATATAGGGTTTTGTGGATCGCATAAAGTTATGGGGGAGGGTGGGGCTGGTGTGATAAACCCAATGCGTTGACCGATATAAGTTGATCTGTGTGTTTATTGATTTTTTGTGTACCTATAAATAAACTTCATTCATAACCACGCTTACAACAGATTTTCTCATGTCTATATATAGCCAATGAAAAGATCTCATTTGAGGTCAGTGTAGCTATAAATAAACTTCATTCATAACTACAGCTTACAACAGATTTTCTGTATACACATCGGCTGATAAAATGCCGACTATAGCCAATGAAAAGATCTCATTTGAGGTCAAGTTCGTACAAATTACTTTATAGTGTATTATATTAAATTAGATATTCAAAGGAGTTAAATATTTAGTGGAAATAACACGTAAACCAGTGGTAATTAAAACACAGTGTACATTGACCTAGATTTTCCGATTTGTATTTGTTCACATTTCAAAATACACCTTCCATGATATTTTTTTATATATTTCATTTCTCATTATTTTTATATTATACCATTTCATTTCTCATTATATACTATTTAATAATAATAAAAGTAATTGTAGGACTCTTCAATATTATCTCTCATAATTGTTTACATATTTGACAGGTTAAAACCAGTTATTTATAGACATGTCATAACAAGTAAATTTATGCTCTGGTTATCTGACATTGAAACGTGAATCAAAATATTTAAATACTGTGCTTTTTACAAAATTTAATGTGAAATAGAATTACTCTTTATTGAAAGAAATTAAATATTGTTTATATTATAATCTTGTTGTATATGAACACTGGAAAACAGACACCATCTACAAAAAGAAAATGTACACTATGAAACATATCATAATCTATATCATAATAACATTTCACTCAACAGACTGACCCCCCCCTTTTCATACACACTTAATTACACTATCTTGGTATATATCATCACTTCTAAACAAAACACAACATACAAACACCAGTCACACCTCAACGGTTTTTACAAGCAGACGATAATTCAAGTAGGAACAAACAGTTGGATTTTAATCAATACACAATCAGGTGAACCCTAGGTGATTTAAATATAGACATGATTACTAATCAAAATATTACCAATTAAATACAAAAAATAATTACAATACGCCAATTAGACATATTGATTAATTGCAATACACTTATTAACACATATCAATTAATTAACCACCTAATTATGTGACGTCATATCAGATTATCATCATTCGTAGGGTACCCTTTCCCCCATTATAATAACATAGCACTTCTGGTGGCTAGAACAGACATTTGTCCTACTACTTAGATGTATAGAAGAAAATCCTGTATTTCTGTTTTTATTAAAAAAAAGAAAAGAAAATGAATAATGAAAAAGAAGAATTCTCCCCAAGTTTGCAAGTAGTCTTTTCGATTGTCGACCGTTCCCAATTTGAAATCTAAAATTAAAAGAATCGTCGTGATTTGTTTTGGTCATACGGTAGTTGATATGTAAACGAGTACACTTTGCTGCATTGAAAAGGTAAATATACAGAAGGCATGGTTATAGACTCTGTTATTAGTCACGCCAAAAAGGAGTAAACAATATCATTTGTAGCGTCTGTTTGTATTAAACCATTTATTTCAATAAACATTTATCAATATATATGTGTAATCAGGGATGTCAATAGATTTTGAAGTAGCAGGAGAAAATTGAAAAGTAGCAGGCAAATTGATGGAGATGGCACAGCCATTCGCCACGCCGAGCTTGCTCGGTGCCCTTTACGACCGAAGCTCTGGGATAAATGGTGCAAAATCCTGCATTCTAGGCCTCTCCTGGCACTTAATTTCATTATTGAAACTTCATTTTTTTGTACTATTTTTATCATATTTTCAGTAATTGTTCAAGATAAAAGACCCTTTTTTACTACTTTTTATTATATTGTGGCAGTGATTCAGGCACTTCAATTTGTTGACTACAAAGATGTATTAAGATTTTATTTCTTCAGTGCAATTTAACTTGAAATACAGAACAGTTAACAAACTATATGTAGTTTAATTCAGTATGGTGATGAAAGTGATTCTGAAGTTTTTTTTAAAAAGCCATCCAGAGATATTGCAAATCAGGGTTTTGCTGTCTTTCCCATGAAGGTCAGAAAATATATCATGAAGGTTAAACATTTTGCATCACTCTTGTTTCGTTTGATAAATGCGAACATTTCTGTAAATGAACAGCCAGAATGGTTCCACTGGGCACATCGCTGGTGGCCATTTTATACACACTGTACGTCACTTACATGTTTTAGATCATGGTCATTTTACTGATATCTTAAGCGCTTTGGCGAACTAGATCAATGACCTTGACAGGTGGAAAAAACATTGAAAAAGCATGGCTGCACTTCTAATCATCTCCGCAAATTTTGAAAATGACTGTAATTGTTTACGATAATAAACATCTCCATATCATTGAGTTAGAAGACACACGGCCGGTGTTTATTTTATTTATCAGTATTAAAATATAACGACCCGAACATGTCACAGAATAATGATTGCCGGTCAACCGGTCGGTATGGATAATATTTTGCCAGTCAGGACCGACGGTCCGGCACATTTCAGTCTTTCCTTGAAGTGAGTGCTGATAGTGATACTAGATAAATTTTCTCTCATTATTTTTTTTAAAGAGAAAAAGTAACCGGCGGTGACAGCTAGAGTTACCGAAGATTTTCGCCGGTTGCCGGCTTCTAATGATATCCCTGGTAATGAGGTTTGTCATACGGTCAGTGAAAATGCGCTAACGGTGAATTGCTCTCTTATTTTCAAGCCGAAGTGCCAATACATCGTCCATCTTTTTTTTCTTCTATTTTTTCACATACAATAAAAGATAAGACATATAGGGTCTAACACCGGGTGAGGTGCAAGATAGTAAAATCTGTGACACCCGAGGATAAGATTTAAATCGTATCGGACGAGGCTTGTCTGAGTCTGATACGATTTAAATCTTACCAGAGGGTGTCACAGATTTTACTATCTTGGACCTTTTACGGTGTTTGACTCTTTTTCTCACCCCTTTCTACCTTGTCAATGTTTGTTTACTTTTTGTGTAGTTTGACATATTAATATGCGAACCGTATCACAGGACCAAAATGCCACGTAATAAAATTAAACAATATTTTCATTTTACAACTATAAAGAGGTTCAAAATAATAAAGTTAACAAACTTGTGATAGATTCTACAATAACAAAATCTTGCACCTTTTACGATGTTTGCCTCTTTTTCTCATGTCTTTCTATCGTGTCAATATTTGTTTACGTTGAGAAAATATAGAGTACTCTCCCTTGTTAGGTAACTAACGTAAATAAAAAAAATTACCTCCCTTTGACCAACGTCAAACAACTTTTTTTTACAGGAATTTATCGCTGTTGTAGTAGCATTGATAATATATTTATAAAATACATTGTATTTTATTGGGAAATACATTAAAAATACTGCCAAGACACTATAAATCGACAATATTTAATTCAACAATGGAAAACGATTTTGCGGGAAAAATGGCATGTAGCTAGTCTTACCCCGGAGCCGGGGTAAGATAGAACAATCTTTTCCACCTAAATTAACGGACTTTATCCAAGGGGTGAGAAATAAAGGATCTTAACACCGGTAAGAGGGCAAGACGGAAAAATCTCAGACACCCAAGGGAAAGATTTCTGGTCTCCAACGAGGCTCTGCCGAGTTGGAGACCAATGGAAATCTTTCCCGCGAGTGTCTGAGATTTTTCCGTCTTGCCCTCTTACCGGTGTTTGATTCTTTTTCTCACTAATATTTTATTGAAAGTACAGTATTTTCCTTCATGAGACATCCCACACATGAAATATGACGTGACACATATTTTGACGTCATTGAAGAATGACATCAAAGGTACGGAAAAGGACATCTAGAAATACGAAAAAATGAAAATAAAAGACACAAATATATTTAATACGGTTGGATTCTGTATTTAAAAAAAACAATGGTTAAATCCGTAATTTATATTTGTTATTCAGCTATCAGACAGGTATATAATGTGACATTCCCGGCTTAGAATGACATTTTGTGAAACGTAACATTTTTACGGGAAAAGTAGCATGAAATTCTTATCTCAGTTCCTATTTTTGGCCGTGTGAGATATCCTTTTCTCACCCCTTGGATAAAGTAGTCCGTTAATTTAGGTGAAAAAGATTTTTCTATCTTACCCCGGCTCCAGGGTAAGACAAGCTACACACCGTTTTTCCTGCAAAATTGTTTTCCATTGTTGAATTAAATTGTCGATTTATAGTGTCTTGGCAGTATTTTAAATGTATTTTTATAAATATATTATAAATGCTACTACAACAGCGATAAATGCCTGTAAAAAAGTTGTTTGACGTTGGTCAAAGGGAGGTAATTTTTTTTTATTTACGTTAGTTACCTAACAAGGGAGAACACTATATTTCTCAACGTAAACAAATATTGACACGATAGAAAGAGATGAGAAAAAGAGGCAAACATCGTACAAGGTGCAAGATTTTGTTATTGTAGAATCTATCACAAGTTTGTTAACTTTATTATTTTGAACCTCTTTAAAGTTGTAAAATGAAAATATTGTTTTATTTTATTACGTGGCATTTTGGTCCTGTGATACGGTTCGCAAATTAATGCGCCAAACTACACAAAAAGTAAACAAACATTGACACGGTAGAAAGGGGTGAGAAAAAGAGTCAAACACCGTAAAAGATGCAAGATAGTAAAATCTGTGACACCCTCTGGTAAGATTTAAATCGTATCAGACTCAAGACAAGCCTCGTCCGATACGATTTAAATTTTACCCTCGGGTGTCACAGATTTTACTATCTTGCACCTCTCCCGGAGTTAGACCCTATATTTCTCACTAATGAGACAGCACAGTTCTTATTTTTAGCTGTGTGAGATATCCTTGTCTCAACCCGTGGGTGAGATAAGAATTTCACGCTACTTTTCCCGTAAAACTTACATTTCGCAAAATGTCATTGTATCAATAAAATCGTTTAAATATATATCCTAAGCCGGGAATGTCACATTATATACCCTGTCTGATAGCTGAATAACAGATATATTACGTTCATTTTTTCGTATTTCTAGATGTCCTTTTCCGTACCTTTGACGTCATTCTTCAATGACGTCAAAATATGTGTCGCGTCATATTTCATGTGTGGGGTGTCTCATGTACTTTCAATAAAATATTAGTGAGAAAAAGAATCAAACACCGGTAAGGGGGCAAGACGGAAAAATCTCGGACACCCAAGGGAAAGATTTCTGGTCTCCAACGAGACTCCGCCGTCTCGTTGGAGACCAATAGAAATCTTTCCTGTGGGTGTCTGAGATTTTTCCGTCTTGCCCTCTTACCGGTGTTAGATCCTTTATGTCTCAAACCGTAGGTGAGATAAGAATTTCGCTCTTCTTTTCCCGTAAAAATGTTACGTTTCGCAAAATGTCATTCTACGCCGGGAATGTCACATTATATACCTGTCTGATAGCTGAATAACAGATATATTACGGATATAACCATTGTTTTTTTTTAAATACAGAATCCAACCGTATTAAATATATTTGTGTCTTTTATTTTCATTTTTTCGTATTTCTAGATGTCCTTTTCCGTACCTTTGACGTCATTCTTCAATGACGTCAAAATATGTGTCGCGTCATATTTCATGTATGGGGTGGGGTGTCTCATGAAGGAAAATACTGTACTTTCAATAAAATTTTAGTGAGAAAAAGAATCGAACACCGGTAAGAGGGCAAGACGGAAAAATCTCGGGTGTCCGAGATTTTTCCGTCTTGCCCTCTTACCGGTGTTAGATCCTTTATCTCTCTTACGTTCAAAATTTTACACTTGCGACAGGGTAGTTTTACACGTAGTGTTAGGACTATTTTTACACTTCAGATTAAGTATTTTTGTGAAACTCTTTTTAATCTTAGTTTTACACTTACGACAATTTTTTATCGTAAGAATTTTTTTGAAAAGGGCTACAGAGGTGTAGTGTCATGTTCTATCTTGCTTTGTAAATTAACGAATAAATTTTTATTTTGACCAAAAAAAAAGAAAAGAAAAAAAGGCAAATGTCGGCCATTTTCTGTGACTTGAGTGAAATTCCCTTATCCCCACCCCACTCCTAGAAATGAAGTTATTTTCCTGGTCGAAATCAATTCCTCATAAAATACTTCAAGAAGACCAGACCACAGGCACTAGACGTTGTGTCAATATGAATATAACAAAAACAATGGGCAGAAAATAGTGTCCAATATATATAATAATAACATTGGAAACTATTTTCTGCCCATTGCTTATGTTATATTCATATTGACACAACGTCTAGTGCCTACTTATCTTGGACATCGTATAACCTAGGCATTGCCTAGATGCGAGCACAGCATTTCTGTCTGGCCAGTGTGTATATATTTGAGTGAAAGTTGAATATCACAAAATATAAAGTTTTTTTTATTGTTGACATAAAAAAAAATTCTGGAAAAAATACTTAAGACCATCTATCGACTTTGACTTTTATAATATATTACACGCCAACTTTTATCAACTTCCGGACGAAAGGATTTCAATCTCATCATTGAGGGGGTGGAAAGGGGGGTAGACAGTTCCCACTTCCCTCCCCTCATCCATTTTTTCCCTCTCAAGTTTCGCAAAAAATATCTACTGATCTATAATCTTTTACTGTACAAACCTAAAAGTAGTAAAAATCTTGAAACCTTCTCTCGGCCCTGTTATTTTTCTGCCTTTTCTTGTCTCTGGATCTATACTGACTCCTCCATCCTCTCTGAATGTGTCACTTGTTCTTGACTATTACTAGTTTTAACTCTGTTAATTACTGTACATCTTCATCAAGAAGATAACGGTCTCCATCCACTCTTTTACGACATTTGTACGATTCACTGGCCAATTCTTCAACAATACAATCTTTTGAAAGAACTTCCTTCCCAACGTATTTAAACATGGAGCCTCCGTCTTCTTCAAACAATTGCATACTACAATTTTCTGTCAACTCGGTAACATTTTCTGTTATTACAGCAATATAAATTATGGACTTTATAATTACAACCAACACATCTCC
>MJUT01031802.1:3676-14537 GCA_002080005.1 Gigantidas platifrons
CTAGGGGTTACAATTGACTTTGAACTAAAATTGAATTCACACATATCAAACATATGTAAAAAAGCCTCTAGGCAGCTAAATATTCTTAAACGTTTAGGTTCATATTTAAATAGGCTTGGTAAATTAACTATCTACTATTCATTCATACTTTCAAACTTTAATTTCTGCCCTCTATCATGGCATTTCTGCAGTAATTTCAATACAAACAAAATAGAGAAAATCCAAGAGAGGGCATTAAGGTTCATATATGAAGACTATACTAATACCTATGAAGATCTGTTAATAAAATCTAATATGCCAACTCTAAAAGTAAGGCGCCTGAGAACAATGGCCATAGAAGTCTATAAAATTATCAATAAAGAAATTCCTGCATATTTACATGACTTGATAAAATAAAAAAAAATCATATTATTCTTTTAGGTACCAAAACTTGGCAGACATACCATCAGTCAGAACAACAACATATGGTATTAAATCCTTCAGGTACTCTGCAGCTAAACTATGGAACGAGCTGCCAAACCACTTTAGGTCACAACATTCATTTAATCATCTTAAGAGTTTAATGAACTCTTGGAATGGCAGATCGTGCCACTGTTCAGTGTGTTCATGTTGATGCTTATTTTGCTTTTTATTTTTTTAGTTCAATGTTATATATAGGTGTGCTTGCTTTTTGTGCTATCTTAATATGTTTTAAGTTTTGCTGCTTTTTATGTTGAAACTTTGCATAGCATTTTGTTTTTATTTATTATGCATGAAAATTGACTTTTAATGCTTGTCTCATGTGATTGTATGTTTGTATAATATGTATGTTTTGTCGGTTATAAAAGCTCTATAGAGCTTATGTTTTCTCTGTTATAATATGCACCGACTTTAAATAAAGCTTTTGTATTTGTATT
Source organism: Gigantidas platifrons (assembly GCA_002080005.1). Taxonomy (NCBI): domain Eukaryota; kingdom Metazoa; phylum Mollusca; class Bivalvia; order Mytilida; family Modiolidae; genus Gigantidas; species Gigantidas platifrons. The sequence goes on from MJUT01031802.1 coordinate 4,573, forward strand.
TGTATAGCACTTGGCTTGATTCTGTCCTGTCAAATGTGAATTGAAAATTTTCTGGATTACAGATATTTTTTTATTACAATTATATAAATTGCTTGGAAAAGTAAAGGTCCACACAGAGGAGTACAATACATCATAATTAATTATGTACACAAAGCCATAAATATGTCAACTCCTAAACACTTATTTAGCTTTCCAATCGTTTGTAACTTCGAGCATAGGTATTTAATTGTCTAAATCTTCACTTTTCGCTGTGCAATCTGAATGCTTCATAATTTGAACCGATTTTTTCTTAAATGGAAAAATTTTAATGGTAATTTTCACATTTTAATGTAAAAGTTATATTAAATAATTCATCTGAATAATATCTTAACTCTCATATTTGTTTTCAGATAAATGAATTCACAGATTAACTAAAAAAAATCCATTTTAAATGTTATATCAGTACAATATATGATCAGAGACATATTATTTTATATGTTTCTGATATGAACGCGTACGGGTTATCGAAAGCTAGATCATAATTAATTGCAGAGTTATCGAACCTAATTATGACCGTAATAGTTGCATATGTGTTACTAAATTTATCGGGTAGTAAAGATCAAAGGAAACTGTAACAAATTACCGATAAAGAGCAATATTATTTAAAATCGTATATGGAAATCTTCTAATCACGCTTTCTGTCACAAAACTATATTAACAATATTGTGCTTACTAAGCAGATGACGAAGAAAGGTTAGAAAGGGTCATAATAATCATCCTTGTATATTAAGTGTAACACCAACTTCATGAATAATGTCCTGCTACAATAGTACAACAAAGTAATATGCATACTTATAAGAAACAGTTACTTCATTGTTCTGAGTGTTACATCTAAAACAAAACCGGTGGTGTAATGATTAGCGTGCCCGTCTCGAGTGCAGTAAATTGTAGGTTCGTACCCCGGTCGGGTCAAAACAAAGACTATAAAATGGGTATTTATTTTATTCTGCGCTATACACACATCATTAAGGAGAAAGAACAAAGATTAGCTATTGATGTACAATATATCCGTGTTTATTTTGAATTCAGGATGCTAAACATGTCTTCTGAATGTGAATATGATTGATATAGAAAAATATTAGCCTGCTCGACAGAATATGAGGTTTGTGACTCGTTCGCTTCGCTCACTTGCCAACAAACTTCATATTCTGATTCAGCAGGCTGATATTTTCGGTATCAACCAATTCACAGCCAGATAACATATATATATATATATATATATTAGTGGTACACTTCTTTAGAGAGACCGTTCGTGGGTAGGCAGTTGACATATATATTTTTGTAAGTTCTATATGAAGACGGTATGAACATTGTCAAAAATGAATAGTTTTCGATAAAATGAGTATCTTCAGACTTTTCTTTCGTAGAGAAACGAAGATATTATTTATTCGAGACATAATCAAATGATCTCTAAGCCAAAGAAGATTTATTAGAGACATAATCAAATGATCTCTAAGCCAAAGAAGATTTATTGGAGTTCCTAATGAGGCTTTAATAGTTCTTCAATTAAGAATTGAATGCATTCTTTTGAAGTGTCATTGGGTATGCAAGCGTTGACCGAAGTACATTTTCAATGAAGCGCGGTAGCGCTTAATGTTGAAAATGTGCTTCGATCAACGCTTTCATACCCATATGAAACTTCAAAAGAATCTATTCAATTCTTATAATTATATTTAAATCACACCAAAATTTAATATAGTTAAATTTTTCGTTGTGAATTTTATTTGTGTTAGATTATTTGCTGTTGGAAATTACTACGCCATTGATTGTTTACATCTGACGTCGTCATGGAGGCACGTGCAAGTTCGGGTTTGAGTTTCATTGGGATGTGAAACATCTCTTTTATAATCATGTGACCACTTCATAACCAATCATATTGTAACATTCCAATGAAAAACGGAAGTAATGTAAGTATTATTAAATACGTGTACATTTAACTGAACTAAGGTATATCCAGGTAGTTGTAAGTACATTGTATATCGTTTTCTGATGGCGTAGAAATAGGTTCGTTTTCCATAAAACATATCTATATATTGCTTTTATCCAAGACCGTGTTTTAATGTCATAAATACAATACATCAAACTGTATTATGTCACTTCATATGATTGTTTAGTAATGCTGCTGTAGTCAGAAGAATATTAACAACTAATAACGAAGAAATAGCTTTTAAATCCATTATCAATTTGTTTTTAAATAAATCAGCCCATGGATGTTGACACATTCGACAACCAGAATCATTAAGGCTGACAAAATTGTTAAATTGTCTCAAATACGTAACATCACTGGAGAACAGAACTCAAGCTTCCCTAATATTTTTTTTAATGTAAATCTCTACTAGTATTAACTACTGTATAATTACTCTTTTGTGCACATCTTAATGCAGAGTTTGAAGTAATATATAACTAAATAATCTCAGTAAGTTGTGTTGAAATCACATTATATTGTTCTTTAAATACTAAGTATGTTGCACAAATCAACTTAACAGTGCTACAAATATACGTAATTCTGTGATCACCTTGAGATATTAATACCATGGGAATCGACTTTTTGTTATAATAAATCATATTTTATTGCATTGAAATTACTATTGAATATTATTTGTAAGGCTGACGTAATGACTTGGGTGAACTTGTAATATAATTTTGTGATGTCATATATTTCAATAACAATTCACTGCTGTCTCAAGACTACTAAATTATATTTGTAAGATTGCGGCAATCTGCGTCATGATATTACTTCCACCTACACGAGATTGTTTGACATTTTAAAATCACAATGAGGAGAATTCACGAAACTATAACTGTTTTCTTTATTTACAGACGGTTTTATAAATTGTGGATTTGAGTGGTTCAGATATCTTATTATTACCATCGAACACCAGATTTTCAAGGAATTGTACTTGTGTTTTCTCATATCTCTACACATATAAAAGAAAAAAAAATATTGGATACCAAAATGATTAAAAGCTGTTTTCTGTCTCAAACTTTCAACTTACAAAACTACCTAACTCATTGAGCCACCCGCCCCTTGGTTGTTGACTATTTGTGCATATTTATATTGTCAAAACGGCAATCTATAATATAGATATATATATCAAATTTGATCAAAATTTACTAAATAGAATGCATGAAATACATAAGGTAATTTAAACAGATAGGATATTAACAACAATCACCTCTCACCTCTCACCACGAACAATCACCTCTCACCTCTCACCTCAACTCACTGAATAAGACGGACCACGACATATAACCTTGGTAATACAGGCCCTTGTCTGGGACAGGCTCACACATGTGGCAGGTTAAACAGGTAAATGGTTCTCCCTCTTGTTAACTGGATCCTCTAGCGGCAATGTCATTCAAGTAGCAATCGGTAAGAAAAAACCTTCCATTCGCTTCCACTCCAAAAGACCACATTTGTTGACATAAATGACCGACAACGTAAGCATGGACAGTATAATAACAGGGTCTAGGAATTCTCAAAGTTCTCTTTCTATGAAATACTGACCACCTTCAACAAGTTGAAGATTATGGCAGAGGTAGGACGATATAATTTGTTAGTTTAAACGCCATTACTCTTAGAAAAGAAAAAAAAAACTGATAATTCTAACATGTTTGTCATCAATTATTCTTAAACATCTACAACCATTAAATGTCTTCGTGGGAGACCAGAAATAGGGTCATCAATTTGCTGGAATGATATATTGAACATAGAATATTAACTTAATATGGAATGAAATATAAATATAGATATTTAATTGCAGGCTGGACCTACTAGTTGTACCAGCAGATTGTTTATATTAGTTGCAAAATAAACCTTCATCAAACAGTCAACTATACCCTTCGCTATATGTGTTAGATTTGAGCTTTATTAATTATGTCGCCATAAAAACATGGATAAGACATACACATTTTTGATCAGCTGTTTGTAGAATTGTATTCACAATTTTGTGAAAGTTTTCAATTCTCATTTTTCTAACATAGAAATATAAACGCCATCAATAAATATGGCGATGATGCCAAAGGAAAGTCACGTGCTAAACTTTGATGATAGGGAAAGACAATTCATCTCTCTTGTCATAAAATCTTGAAAAAGGGATATGTCTAAAGCATGAATTATCCCAAACCCATTTTTAAGCTTTCTGTTTAAATATTTATTTTTAAAACAAATGTCTTTATTATTTCATCTCTGTTTCCTTTATCGTTTTTTTTTATTTTATCTTATTTTTATTATTTCAATAAATCGTCTAAGTGTAACATGTATTATTTTATAAAAGAGTTTATAATAATGAGAATAGGTGTGACAGGCGTCAAGCATAGTTCTACCTAGGATACACACAGTATTTACACAGGAGGTAGTTTCTACTTTAGCACCTAATATCTCACAGCTAGATTGTACTCGAGAAGTTGACAACTTTTTATGTTCACATCATATGAAGGCAATACTTGTATAATGTAAAGCTGAGATCATATTATTAATCAATCTTGAATGGGGTATCTATATTTAAGCAAAATTTTTTTTTCTCGCAAAAAACATAATCATACGTAAGTATATTAATGGCTTTTAAAGGATTATTTCTTCGACTGTTAGGCTACATCGGGGTAATGATGACAACTTATCCATAAATCTGAAAAGGTTGAATTAAAAAAAAAACAATTATAATAATGGTGTATATTTGTTTTTATTTCAAAAAGAAATACATCATCACTATAATGGGTACAACTCTAAGCTGCTATATTTTAGATGTCATATGAGCATTTTAATTACCGTGAGTAGTTTCAATTATACTATGGTAGACCTATGTATAAATATGGGGAGAAGGGTGGGGGTGGCCAGGGATATCACTAACTAATGTTACTTGTACAAACAGTTTTGCAAATAAACACCCGATTAGATTAGATTGATATGACTATACAACATTCGTGACAAAGTACACAACCTACGTTCTCCAGGTAGAATGTAAAGTAGTTACTTGTGTTAGGAGACAAGAACGTTCCTAGCACGACATGCATTCATTTGTAGCTCTTAATGAGAAATATATCGTTACGACATTTCATTGGTTGCCCTATCCATTATATCATCTTCTTCCTGTGACAATCAAACCTTCTGTCCATTGATATATTATATTGATCTCTTTTACCTACAGGCTTAATCATTCTTTGGAGAAAAAAAATAACTGCCCACGCATCACCTAACATTGAACAACAGTCAAACAATAAATTCATTTTGATATCATGCCAACACAGAAAAATAATGTTCTTTTTAGATCGAGATTGCTTGTTTTCGACATCGCATATTCCCAATGTACCTTGTGGGTGTTAAACGTGTTGTTGGAGAAACCTAGTCCCTTGACAGCACTCCTTGCAAGGTCATAGTACTGAATAACAACCAATATATTACTACTAAATATCTTAAATAATTAGTAACACAAAGATCGGAAATGTAACAATGTGATTACCCTTTCAAACCTTCTATGATAATTCAATCCCTGTCGGTATTCCCTCAATAATTGATAATTAATTATATTTAGATGTCATTTGCACGACACGGTCGTTTATATTTCATTGCTTATTCGGTAGACAAGAAAGTTGAGAAAAGAAAACATTCAAAGATATTCTCCAAAGCATACTGGTGTACTGATGTATGAATTATTATATAGGTAAACAAAAACGCCGTTATTATTCCATGTATCTAATCTCTGTATAATTCGACCTAAATTAAAAAATAGAATAGTAATAGTTGCTGTAAAAAGTATGGGGGGGGGGCGTATGAATTACTCGCCAAGAGAGAGAATGGTCATATAAATAATTTATTAGATTGTATTATTGGGTTTGAACGTCATTTGCAGCAATATTTCATATTTCAATTTATTGTATTGGTGGCGATGAGAGGAGATACAGGAGAACCACACAGACCCTGACTTAGTCACTGACCGGTGTGATCACATAATGTTGTATTGAAAATATGTAGGCATACATATTATATCCGCTCTCACAAACTTAGAATTATTAACATACCATCAGTGCAACCATTACTTACTTAGCCCATTATCGAAAGAACATATTTGTTTTTGTTCATGGAGGTTAATTGCACATTTTATGAAACTCATTTAATTTGGAACTTCAATTTATAAGTCTCCTGCGTCACTGGCAACGAACTGTAATTAATCTGTCATATTAGAATTCGCTTTCAACTATTTGACGTTTATCCAATCACCATGTCACTTGTTGACATGACATTACTGTTCTGTAACATTGTTGACCTAGTAGTCTACACAGTAAGGATTATAATACGTATAGATAAAATATATTAAAACAATTACCGTGTTGTCACACTTAATGTGCCTAAAGGGTTATTCATCTCGAATCTATATAATAAAGCCGTATTATACACTACACGGTAATAGATTTTCTAATTGAAGATTCATTGCAACTGATGTTTTATCACGACCATTTAAAAACTATATCATCTATGGAGTAGTAGGCAGTAAATCTTGAAAAAAATAATCGATAGAGATCTCGGTCTTGTAAAGATTATATGGAACAGAAGTGTTTTACGACATACACCATGTATGTACAGCAAATAGTTGTATTCGTATCACAAAAAAATAATACGACGAGATTATATTACAGAGATCATATGTAATAGACGTGCCACTGTCGTAACAACTACCCATACTGACAATAATCTTACTTGAAAGTATAAACGTGGAGAGAAGATTTTATCAGTATATAAGCAAGTGGTGAGATCTTTATTGATATAAATTGTAAAGAGCTTTAATATTGTTAGGACATTTCGCATTATCGTGTCCCCCTCTCTGGCGTTCAGTAGCTACCGGTATGTATTACCCTTTGAAGAAAGAAGTCAAATAGCTGATATGTCAGTAGGTTGGTTTGTCTTATATCTAATAAATAAAAGTTAGAGAATACCAAAGGGGCAATCAAAATGTCACAATTTGAATTTATTAAATATTTTATATCACTAAGGGGAAGTGTTTTCTGGCCTACATATGTTCTGTAATATACTGTTTTTCTATTTATACTTTTTTTAATTATGCCACAAAAACCATTGTTCTGACAAGCGTGCTCGTTTCGAATAGGGTAGAGCATGTGTTTGAGCCAACTAAGCATGTTGGTCTAGTACAAAGCGAACTGCGTTATCATCTCAACGAATGTAGCTTGTTCATGTCATGATATTCTTGGAGACATTGTTCATTTTGCGCTACACAACTGACAATGAGCCCTGATTGTGGATTATAATGAGGAAAAAGTTAAATCGGTATGATCATACCACGTGAGTTATGGTATAGAAGCATGTAATTGTGCAATTCTCACATGACTTCACAATATTTCCAATACAGCTATATGTAACCTAGCACCATACAATGCAACTAATCGTTTAAGTCTAGTTCAAAGCGGACATCCTCCTCCTCCTCCTCCTCCTCCTCCTCCTCCTCATCATCATCATCATCATCATCATCATCATCGAAATGTAAATCACTCATATTCACTATAATATTTATCACATATCATAATAGTGGAGTTTCGGGTTATAGTGTCTCTCCTATACGAGAGATGACAAATGTTCAGCAGACGCACTTCCGGTTTCGTAACACCATAAACAAAATGAAGTCAACGGTTACTTGCGCAGGAGTTTTTGAAAGAATGTTGGTGCCACACTTAATATTGTATCTCATGAATAGATGCATTACATGTTTCATATACAGAAAAGCGGCATTAGTTCGTTTGTGTCAAACTGTGTTTGATTTAGAGCTTGGTAACCCCAGACGATTATAAAAAAAGATATGGACAAATTGATCTCGTGAAGGAAAACATCCATTACCGTATAACAGAAATAAATGACACCGATTTAAAGACGTAACATTTTAAGTATGAAAATTTAGAAATCGAATTTTATGTGTTTGATGTTATGTTTATATATTCACGTAAGAGTCCTCATCCACGTCATTGTGCTTATGTTTACCATTATCAGCTGTTGTTTATCAGTAACTCCCAGCCCACTTTACAATAAATAATGACATTTTAATGCGCATGTCTCCCGATCAGGCTGATCGGATGTTTCTGGTTTTAAGGAAGTTTCCATGTACAGTATCATAAGATGTACTGATTTATTTGTTGAAGAAAAGTAGTTGAACTGAAGAACAGCTGATAAATGAAAATGGTAATACATTATTCTTGGTGAACCATATTGCAGATGTATATATTCACCACATTCCAAACACTGGTTATGTCTACATGAAATAAAACTGCATACCAGAAACCATATAATTAGAATCTCAATAAAGTACATGGGCTTTGGTCAGAAATGTTCAGATTTATACAAAGACAGATCACCATATGAAGCATGTTTACTAAGTCAAAACAGGTATCATTTATTTCTAGATGAAAACCAACATGAGTGTTTAAAACTGATTCACCATGGTTCAAATTTAAAGACAAATAAGAGTGTGTGATGTCACTTGGTGCCACTTTATTTTTTATACTTTGAAATCATTTATTTGTGAACGTGTCTGTTTTTATGATATAGTACAGAAATGTGATATATTCTTCAAGAAATGCATGTCAGTTGATTAGCAGTTATCTTCATTTCAGTAAATAAATATTTACATTTCAGCGGATTTTTAATTCCGCAAACGTGTAATTTAATAGATTGATTGATTGTTGCTTAGAAAAACGGTTTGAATAGATTACGAGGTGTAAACCATATGAAGTTAATTTGTAGATTATCATCCAAACTCATCCCAACTAAACAATCTGTTCCGTTTTCCATATTTTTTTTTGCTAGTCTAAATACATTAAATTCTAGAAATTTTAGTTTCGGTTTTAAAATTCATCAGATTTTTTTTACCTTTGCATGTACTTTTCTGTAAAATAAAAAAAAAATCCTCCCTCCAGACCCATACATTTTTTGTGATACATGGATGAGAATCTAAATAGTTGTTTGATGTAGTCTAAATAAAGAATATGAAGTTTACATGACCATACATTACTGTGACTGGGTAGTCATCAAATGGTAGTTGGATTTATGACTACCTATGCAATCAGTGCCTATCACTACTAACATTGTGAGTTCGAATCCTGTTAAGGTGATGTGTACTCAATACTACATTATCTGATACATTTTGTCAGTGACTTGCGGAAGGTCGGTGGTTTTCTACAGGTACTCCGGTTTCCTCCACCAATGAAACTGACCACCACGATATAACTTATATTTTGTTGAATGTGGCGTTAAGCCCCATAACTCTAATCCATTACAGTAGCTGGAATATAAACTTGCATGTTAACCTAACCAAAGTTTATGAAGCATTGTAATTGGAGATAGTATACCCTTACTACACCTACATTGTAATTGGAGATATTATACCCTTACTACACCTAGATTGTAATTGGAGATAGTATACCCTTACTACACCTAGATTGTAATTGGAGATAGCATACCCTTACTACACCTACATTGTAATTGGAGATAGTATGCCCTTACTACACCTACATTGTAATTTGAGATAGTATGCCCTTACTACACCTACATTGTGATTGGAGATAGTATACCCTTACTACACCTACAATGTAATTGGAGATAGTATACCCTTACTACACCTACAATGTAATTGGAGATAGTATACCCTTACTACACCTACAATGTAATTTGAGATAGTATGCCCTTACTACACCTACATTGTGATTGGAGATAGTATGCCCTTACTACACCTACAATGTAATTGAAGATAGTATGCCCTTACTACACCTACAATGTAATTTGAGATAGTATACCCTTACTACACCTACATTGTAATTGGAGATAGTATGCCCTTACTACACCTACATTGTAATTGGAGATAGTATGCCCTTACTACACCTACAATGTAATTTGAGATAGTATGCCCTTACTACACCTAGATTGTAAT
>MJUT01031805.1:0-14560 GCA_002080005.1 Gigantidas platifrons
ATTTGTAATTTTCTCCTTTTTCTTCTTTCTGTCAATGATTCTTTATAAATTAGAATGGAACTAGCTAATATTGGAAGACCAGTAACGATTCTAGCAGCCTCAAGTTGCAACTGATCAAGTTTATAAGAATTTCCCACTCCACAATTATCCCATACTTCACTAGCATATTCAAAAATTGGTCTGATATAAACTAAATAGAGATTCTCTAGATTTTTCCTGGAAAGTTTATATTTTAACTTTCGAAAAACATTCAGGTGTTTGTAAATATTTGATAATATATTTTTTATATGTGTATTCCATTTAGCATCACTGCTGAATGTAACTCCTAAATGTTTATGAGAAGTTGTAATTGGAATAGTTCTTCCATTAAATGTAAAATTTTGTTCTGGAATTTCCGTATTTGAAAATAGCATACCGTATTTAGGGTTCTATAATGCGCATTGGTGCATAATGCACACCCCCTCTTGATCTTGAAAATCTCCAGAAAAAAACTTGTTCGTGTCTATAATGCGCATGGACTTTTGAAAAAAATCGTGGTCGGAAATGTAAGAATTAAATGTCAATCGTATATATTTTTGATAGCTTTGAGCTTGTCTCTTCTTCTGAGTGAATATTAGAACTATTTATATTCTTTAAACTTGAATAATATTGAAAAATATTAATTGTTTTAAGTTTTAATATGTCGTTTTCCTACAATTTTTTTTTTTTTAAACCGGAAAAAAAAAATGGCTGATATGTAATTTTCCGGTCTGAAAAATAGTGAAACACATCGTTCTTGTCTATAATGCGCATCCCTCCTACAAAATAAATAATCTGGGTAAAATTCTGTGCTTTATACACCAGTAAATACAGTAATTTCTGTTTTATCCGGGTTAAAAGACATCAACCATTTCTTTGACCATTCATCCAGCTCTTTCAAGTCGTGATCAATCACAGTTTTTATCTGTAATTCTGAATAGCTGAAGGAAGTGTCGTCCGCAAAACGTCGGCTAAGAGAGATTAGATTCTCAGCAATATCGTTAATATACAAAATAAATAATAGAGGACCAAGTACTGAACCTTGAGGTACACCAGCTGAAACATTGCAGAGTGAAGAAGATGAATTGTTTACTACTACCCTCTGTTGTCGATCTTGCAAGTAACTAGAGAACCAACTTAATAAATTGCTATCTACACCGTATGATTTAATTTTGTGCAACAACCCTTTATGCCAAACTTTGTCGAACGCTTTAGAAAAAGAACAGAAAACGAAACAGCTAATTTCCTTTTTTTCTATTGAATTTAGAATGCAGTTGTACATTTCTAATAGTTGGTGTACGGTTGAATATTTTGGGAGAAAACCAGATTGATATTCATAAATTAACTTGTTTCTTTGCAGATGGTTAAAAACATATTTATAGATAACACGTTCCATTATTTTTCCAACACAGCTTATGAGAGATATAGGTCTATAGTTAGACGGTAATGACTTGTCACCTTTTTTAAATATAGCAATCACATGTGCAATCTTCCAGCTGGTTGGATATTTATATTGTAAAAGAGATTTATTAAAAATTATTTGAAGAGGGACTGCTATTTTTTCAGGACATAATTAGGATTTAAAATTTTAACTAGAGGCTCCTTGGAGCCTGTAAACGCTCACCTGGCCCAAAGTTGGCCCAGTAGTTTCAGAGGAGATAATTTTTAAGTGAATTTTGGCGAATCTTCTATTTTTAGCAATGGCCGCCATCTTCTTTGGCGGGCAGGGTTGTCGGATATAATTCTGAAGGTAGACCATCTAAAGACCATTTCACCATAGTTTGGGCCCATTTGACCCAGCGGTTTCAGAGGAGATCATTTTTAAGTGATTTTTTGCCAAATTTTCTATTTTTAGTAATGGCGGACATCTTGGTTGGCGGCAGGGGTTATCGGACACAATTCTCAAAGAGGACCATCTGAATACCATTCCACCATAGTTTGGGCCCAATTGGCCCAACAGTTTCAGAGAAGATAATTTGTAAGTGATTTTTGGCCGAATTTTCTATTTTTAGTAACGGCAGCCATCTTGGTTGGCAGCCGGGGTCGTCACACAGAATTCTGAAAGGGGATGACCTAAAGACCATTCCACCATAGTTTGGGCCCAATTGGCCCAGCAGTTTCAGAGGAGATAATTTTTAAGTGATTTTTTGCTGAATTTCCTATTTTTAGTAACGGTGGCCATCTTGGTTGGCGGCCAGGGTTGTTGGACACAATTCTGAAAGATGACCACCTAAAAACCATTCCACCATAGTTTGCGCCCAACTGGCCCAGTAGTTTCAGAAGAGATAATTTTTAAGTGATTTTTTGGCCAAATTTTCTATTTTTAGTAACGGCGGCTATCTTGGTTGGTGGCAGGGATCGTCGGACACAATTCTCAAAGAGGACCATCTGAAGACCATTCCACCATAGTTTGGGCCCAATTGGCCCAGCAGTTTCAGAGAAGATAATTTTTAAGTGATTTATTGCTGAATTTTCAATTTTTAGTAACGGCAGCCATCTTGGTAGGCAGGGGGGATTGTCGGACACAATTCTGAAAGGGGGCCACCCAAGGACCATTCCACCAAAGTTTGGTTCAAATTGGCTCATTGGTTTTAGAGGAGTTGATTAAAATGCAAAAAGCTAATGACAGACGAACGCCGGACGACGGACGCCCAGTGATAGCAATAGCTCACCTGACCCTTCGGGTCAGGTGAGCTAATAATATCAACAATCTCATCTGTTGTAATGACAATGACTTGCAGAAAATTATTGGTCCTATGTTCAATATCTGGAAGAGGAATATTGGCATCTTCCAAAGAAGATATAAAACTAAAATACTTATTTAGTAATTCACACTTCTCGTCGTCTTCGTAAACTACCTCATCTAGTCCTTCATCCTGAATTATATTTTGGAGAGGGGGTATACTACTACATCCTTTATTAGACTTAATTAGCATCTTCATTATTTTCCAGTAAGTTTTTGGATTTGATATATTTTCTAAGATTAAAGTATCTAAATTTTGTTCGAAATGTTCTTTAGCTGTCTTTTTTAAATTATTAACTTTGTTTCTCTGTTTCTTGTATTTGTCGATATCTGATTGTTTGTTATATTTTTTTGCTGTCCTACGAATACAGTCTCGTTTTCTAATTTCTCTTCTGAGTTCACTATTAAACCATGGTCTATCACTATTACGTACAGTGACCATTTTGGTTGGAATGCACTCCCTTGCGACTCCGAGGAATGTGTCGGTGAAGATATTACACATTTCATCAACATCCTCCAAGTCAGAAAGTAATGCATTCCAATCGACGGTATCGAGTTTGCTTGAAAGATTTCCATGGTCAGTTCGTTCATATAACCATACTTCTCTTTGAAAAGATCTGGTTTGAAATTTAGGACAGTCTATAAAAATTATTGATGCATCATGATCACTAATATCAGACGGGACTTTCAAAACATCAGAATAAGAATAATGCACAGAATCGCTTATTATAATAGGGTCAAGTAATGTACTGCTGTGTTCCGTCATTCTCGTGGGCTTTTCAATAACATTCGTCAAATTAAACAAATTCATGGTGTCAATCAATTTATTATTACAAGAAGAAAATAAATCTGAATTCAGGTCACCTGTTAGTATTATGTTTTGATTAATCTGATAACCCATCCCTATAGCATGATTAAGTCGTGTCCAGTAGTCGGCGTCTGTCCATTCAGGTCTATATGTACTACATAATAAAAACCTTGTACCTTTACCTTGTATTTCTACCCAGATGGATTCATCAATGTGATTTTCGAGTTCGTGCTTACGGATAACTGAAATATAATCTTTGGAGTAAATAAGACTCCCGCCTGCATTGTTGCGATCTTTACGGATTATATTTTTTGAAAAGAAATCAATCTCAATATCATTATTACTGATGTTTGGATGTAAATGTGTTTCTGTTACAGCAATAATATCAAATTCGTCAGTGAAATTATTAAGAAAATCTAATTTATTCCGCGCACTGCGAATATTTATGTTACATATTGAAATGGAATTATCACTAACACTTGAATGATTATCTAATTCTGGACCTGGATTAACTTCAACGTTACCAATGATTAGGATATATTGTAATACAAACAACAGAAAAACAATGTCTATATTAGGATTTAGGCTTTGAAGTAGAGAGAGCGAGATGACGAGAAATGTACATCGAAAATTAGTAAGTATGGGTAGTATTTCTTGATAAGTATATACAGGAAAATTAAAATTAAAAGGTCTGCGGTTTCCCGTTATGCGTATATGAAATAGTCCGATGGCTGCCCTGTAGTCATCGATACAGTTACCCATTGGGGTTTAATATTATACAATTCATTTTACAGGTGCAATCCATCGAGTAATTTACAACTTGAACACCACACACATCATCACATAATTGGACACATAATTTGAAAGAAAAAGATAGAGAAAGAAAACAAATAAACAGATTTACATAAATAATAAACAGAACACAATAAGTCATTTTCAAAATGTGAGGTATAAATGAAATTTATACTGAAATGGGGATATATTTCATAATTACCGTTTAAATTGGAAAACATGTCGTTCTACAATTTTTGTCAGAAAAGAATCGAATCATTAAACAAAACAAACAAAAATGGAATTTTCGGAGGAAACCCAAGTTCAAAACAATGTTAAAGTTGATAACACAACTGTCATATCACCAGCTTGAATTAATTATAATAATAATAATGATAAAATAATAAACCTGTGATTAATTATATCGTTGTTGTAACTTTAAAAACCTCATTCTATGGAAATTACTTCACAAATTGACAAATATTGATCGATATAAGACATTACTCCCAACACAAACACAAATACAAGTTAACATTTTTGAAACACAATAATTAACTAGTATGTACACAATCAATAATAAACTAATTTTAAATTAAACATATTTATAAAAGTTTATGAAACTGATAAATAAACTGTTCAACCTGTAGCAGTAAATGAAAAAAAAAATATATATATATCCCCCCCCCCCAAAAAAAATCCGACACATTAACAGTTTTGGCATATCGTATAACTAGCTAGATATCTTCATAATGGGAAAGTATATATTTATATATGTATCAATTTAGGCATACTATTTTTTCAAATAAATTGACATGGTTCGTTTTTCAATCATGTATTTACAAATCGCTATACCATAAGGAGTAGTTAGATTCAATGTACAATTTTGAGAAAGCCCCCAAATGTACACAATATCTATTGGCTGAAGTATGATGTCCTTGATATTTAATGGGGCCGGCATTAGGTATTAAAAAAACCACCACATTTTAACATTATGACAACTGAATACCTCCTTAATTGGTAAGTAGATATTTATCTATGTATCAGTTTGACAAATCTTTATCACACTCATATTTTTTCTACGAATATATATATATATATATATAAATCTGTTAAGAGTCGTGGATTCATTGTACACCTTTGAGAAAGTCCCCAAACTGTCAGATTAAACATATCATGCGTACACAATTTCTATTGGTTAGGTATGCTATTTATTGAGGCCATCATTGGGAATTATATATATAAGTATTTTTTTTAAAAAGGCGTGTATTTATAAGCACATACCAGAAAAATTTACTTTTCATAACAAGCTTATGAGAACGTTTTAATATGTTTTTAGAACCACAAGACCAACATTTCTTTACCAGATTTTACACGGTGATATACTGAACATTACAATTATTGTTAAGCGAGAAAAAAATAGGCATTACATAAGTGATGATTGTTTTACAGTGACAATTTTACAAAATAGAAAAGCATAAATAATTCAACGTTAGTCCCGGTTAGAATCGATTGGCTCCGAGTCTTCAATGTCAGTTTGAGTTTCAGGACGCGAATGTTCTGGGCCCCTATCAAAGACGGATGGGCAATCCTGATTATTTTGTCTGGATTGACGTTGAAAACTGCACTCGAGGGATGCAATGTCATCGAAGTTTGTTATTATTTCCTTTCTACTGGTTTCAGTCCTTTTGACAAATATGCCACCATCGGAGGTCCAGTAAGCTTGTATTTGTTTGTCAAACTTCAATTGCGCTAGTCTCTTGGTAAGAGTTGTTCAGTATGGTGTTAGGTTTTCTGTAATGAATATACCATCAGGGTTGGCACAGAGAGATTTCTTGTTAGTGTAAACTAGATTTCTGGTGCGGTATGACAGAAAGCGGACTATTACTTGATACTTGCCGGATTTGGCCCTTCCAATGACATGACATGACATGATTAGTACTACATATCATAATCAAGAGAATAGACACTAGGAGCTTTATTTGAATTTTCTCATCACAATTATGAGCTGGCTTATTCAAGCTACATGTACATGTATATATATATGAATAAAAAGATTGGTTCATTATATCTGTATGTTTCTTGTAACTTTTTGACTTTGTTTTTTTTTATTTGCTACAGTATTTGGTTTTTTGCCTTTAAATTTTGTTTTATTCAATCAGTAGTGTTGATATTGCATTACTTACAATTTACTTCTGTTGTATAATGTAATGAGGTACATATTATTCATCAATTATAGATCATGTTAAAAACAAATCTATATGTTATTAAACCCTTGTTTCGATTTATGTAACCAAAGCAGATAAACAATATTTTCTGATTACCTTAACTAATGTTAAATTAAGTCTGTTAGTGTTTGAAAAACATACATTTACCATAACAATGCAAATAAACATTAAAGAATACCGAAGGGGCAATCAAAACTGGCCAATCCAGAGAAACTGGGAGCATAGGGTACACAAGACAAAGAAAACCAGAACAAAAACACAACACAGTATGTGTTGGACACCACTATATGCAAACAAACACCAATAATGTAAATAAGACATGAACCCTCCTACAAACAACTGGAGGTAAAGATGAACCAAACATACATTTACCATAATAATGCATATAATAACCTTAGAGAATACTGAAGGGGCAAGCAAAAATGGACAATCCAGAGAAACTGGCAACAAGATAAAGACTAGAGGCTCAGTGGGTTGAGCATGTGTCGTTCACCTTTCATTCTGCTTTGAGGAAACTTAATACAGAATCTTCCATAGGTGCTTCCCACCAAGTTTCGGTTCATTTGGATAAGCAGTTTCAGAGAAGATTTTTAGAAATCGACTAACCAGAAACAAGAATTGCCTATTGCAGCTTTGTTTGTTAACAGATCGGGACGACATTAGCATTCTTTATAGAGGACCTTCCATAGATGCTTTCTACCAAGTTTCAGTTCATTTGACTCAGCATTTTCAAAGCAGAAGATTTTTTAGAAATTGACCAATCTGAAACAAGAATTGCCCGTGGTGGCCATATTTGTTAATGGATCGGGGCGAAATGAGAAATCTTTATAGAAGATCTTTCATATATGCTTCCTACCAAGTTTCAATTCATTTGGGAAAGTGGTTTCAGAGGAGAAGATTGATTGATTGATTTTTGGTGTTAAACGCCACTTTCAACAATATTTCAGCTATATCATGGCAACCAGTTTTAGTGGTGGAGGAAGCCGGAGTACCCGGAGAGAACCACCGACCATGGGCAAGCAACTGGTAAACTTTATCACTTGTGGCTGCAAGTCGAGTGCACCCTTTTTTGTAATTTACAAAGCCGGGCTAGAGGAGAAGATTTTTTAGAAATCAACCAATCATAAACAATACCGGTAATTGCTTGTGGCGGCCATGTTTGTAAATGGATTGGAACTAAATGAGCATTCTTTATAGAGGACATTCGAAGGATGCTTCCCATCAAGTTTCAATTCATTTGGCCATGCAGTTTCAGAGAGGAAGATTTTTCAGAAATCAACCAATCAGAAACAAGAATTGGTGGTGGTGGCCATATTTATCAGTGAATCGGAACTAAATGAGCACTCTTTATAGAGGACCTTCAAAGGATGCTTCCTCCCAAATTTCAGTTCATTTGGGAAAGCGGTTTCAGAAGAGAAGATTTTTTAGAAATCAACCAATCAGAAACAAGAATTTCCAAGGATGCTTCCTACCAAATTTCGATTTATTTGGCCAAGCGGTTTCAGAGGCCATGTTTGTCAACGGATCAGGACAAAATGAGCAATCCTTATAGAGGCCCTTCCATAGATACTTCCTACCAAGTGACAGTTCATTTGGCTTAGTAGTTTCAGAGGAGAAGATTTTTTAGAAATCAACCAATCAGTAACAAGAATTGCCTCTGGTGGCCATGTTTGTTAACGGATCAGGACGAAATAAGCAATCTTGATAGAGGACCTACCATAGATGCTTCCTACCAAGTTTCGGTTCATTTGGCCAAATGGGTTCAGAGAAGAAGGTTTTTTTAGAAATCAACCAATCAGAAACAAAAATTGCCTGTCGCAACCATGTTTGTCAACGAATCAGGAAGCTAGAGGCTCCCAGGAGCCTGTAACCGCTCACCTGGTTTTTAATTTGACATCTAAAGTTGATAGGAAATGGGGGTGTTACACATAATTTTGAAAATGGGCCACCCAAAGATCATTTGAACTCAAATTTCTGAGCAAAAGATTCCGATGTGATTTTTATCTCATAATATTCCTTAACAGAATAAACTGGCTGAAAAAATCTCACAGAAAAGCCCAGAATATATGTTAAACTACTCATTGCCATGTAGCTGCAGCTAAAATTTGAGTTCATTTTGATTTGTAATAAAGCAGAAATTGACAACTAAAGAAATTTCTATTTTAAGTAACAACAGCCATTTTGAATGGAGGGCAGGTCTAATATGGAAAGGGGACCACCCAAGGACCATCCCAGCCAAATTTGCTTTAATTTGGTTCAGCGGTTTCAGAGAAGATTTAAATGTGATCTTTTATCAAAATATGTATAATATGTATAATCGGTATAAATCGGTTGAAAGAAAAATTTCACACAAAAACCAAGAAAAAATGTTAATCTACTCATTGTCATGTTAAGCTGCAGTTAAAATTTGAGCTCATTTTAATTTATAATGAAGCAGCAATGGACAATTGAAGAAATTTCTATTTTTAGTAACAGCAGCCATCTTGAATGGAGGGCATAGCTGTCGGACACAATTTTGAAATGGGACTACCCAAGGACTATCCCAGCCAAATTTGGTTTAATTTGGTTCAGCGGTTTCAGAGAAGAAGATTTAAATGTGATCTTTCATCAAAATATGCCTAATTTGCATAATCTGTATAAATCGGCTGAACATAAAATTCCACAGAAAAACTCGGATTATATGTAACGCTACTCACTGCAATGTAGCTGTGGTGAAAATTTGAGCTTATTTTGATTTATAATAAAGCAGTAATGGACAACTGAAGAAATTTCTATTTTTAGTAACAGCAGCCATCTTGAATGGAGGGCAGGGCTGACAGACATAATTTTGAAAGGGACCCACCCAAGGACCATCCAAACCAAATTTGATTTAAATTGGTTCAGCGGTTTCAGAAGAGAAGATTTAAATGTGATCTAATATCAAAATATGCCTAATTTGCATAATCGGTATAAATCAGCTGAAAGAAACATTTCACAGAAAAACCTGGAATATATGTAAATTACTCATTTCCATGTAGCTGCAGTAAACATTTGAGCTCATTTAGATTTATAATAAAGCAGCAATGGACAATTGAAGAAATTTCTATTTTTAGTAACAGCAGCCATCTTGAATGGAGAGCGGGTCTGTCAGACACAATTTTAAAAGGGACCCACCCAAGGACCATCCCTGCCAGGTTTGGTTTAATTTAGTTCAGGGGTTTCAGAGGAGAAGATTTAAATGTGAAAGTTTACGACGAACGACGAACGCCAAGTGATGGCAAAAGCTCACATGGCCTTTGGCCAGCTGAGCTAAAATTGAGCTATCCTTATAGAGGACCTTCCATATATACTTCCTATCAAGTGACAGTTCATTTGGCTAAGCAGTTTCAGAGGAGAAGATTTTTTAGAAATCAACCAATCAGTAACAAGAATTGCCTGTGGTGGCCATATTTGTTAATGGATCAGGATGAAATGAGCAATCTTTATAGAGGACCTTCCATAGATGCTTCCTACCAAGTTTCAGTTCATTTGGCCAAGTGGGTTCAGAGAAGATTTTTAAAAATCAGCCAATCAGTTTGTAAATAGATTGGGACAAAATGTGTAATTCATATAGAGGACCTTCTATAGATGCTTCCTGCAGTTTCAGAGAAGAAGATTTTTAGAAATTTACCAACCAGAAACAAAAATTGCCTGCCGTGGCCATGTTTGTTAACAAACGTGATCTAGCAATCTTTATAGAGGCCCTTCCAAGGATGCTTCCTACCAAATTTCAGTTCATTTGGGAAAGCGGTTTCATTGGAGAAGATTTTTTTAGAAATCAACCAATCAGAAACAAGAATTGCCTGTGGCGGCCATGTTTGTTACCAGATCAGAACGAAATGAGCAATCCTTATAGAAGACCTTCCACAGATCCTTCCTACCAAGTTTCGGTTCATTCGGCAAAGGGGTTTTAAGAGGAGAAGATTTTTTTTAATTGGCCAATCAGAAACAAGAATTGCCTGTGGAGGCCACTTTTGTTTACGGAGCGGAACGAAATGAGCAATCTTTAGAGAGGACCTTCCATAGATACTTCCTACCAAGGTTCATTTCATTTGGCTGAGGGGTTTCAGAGGAGAAGATTAAAATGTAAAATGTTAACGGACGACGCACGACGGAAGCCAAGTGATTGCAAAAGCTCACATTGCCTTTGGTAAGGTGAGCTAATAATAATAATAATAATAAAAACAAAGCAAGAACACAGCACAATATGTGGACACCACTATGCGCAAGCAAACACAAATAACGTAAATAAGACATGCACCCTTCTACAAACAACTGGAGGTAAAGATGAACCGAACATCGCATTTAGGCAGAAATCGTAGCGGACACCACAACACAGAACTCAGAAAGGAAAGACACAAAATAGAACAACACAAAAAAATAAAAAGATGAGCAACACAGATCCCACCAAAATTCACATCTGACAAGGTAGCTAAAACAAGAACAAAGAAATTTAAATCATACCTGACAGGGTAAATATTAATACAAGAACAGAGAAATTTAATTCACACCTGAAAAGGTAGCTAAAACAAGAAAAAAGAAATTGTAATCACACCTGACAAGGTAACAAAATTTGTAGTCTCCATTTTCTGTTGAAGGTCAAGCAGAGTACGGGTCTCTTTGAAATGTTCAACTACCATATCCTCTTGTATGTTGCATGGCCCTAAAATGTAGAATATATTTCTATTCAGAATTCGATTTGAACTATATATATTTCTATTCTGAATTCCATTTGAACTACCTATATTTTTATTCAGAATTCCATTTGAACTACATGTGTACGTATATTTCTATTCAGAATTCCATTTGAACTACGTATATTTCTATTCAGAATTCCATTTGAACTACATGTGTACGTATATTTCTATTCAGAATTCCATTTGAACTACGTATATTTCTATTCAGAATTCCATTTGAACTACGTATATTTCTATTAAGAATTCCATTTGAACTACGTATATTTCTATTCAGAATTCCATTTGAACTACGTATATTTTTATTCATAATTCCATTTGAACTACCGGTACATATATTTCTATTCAGAATTCCATTTGAACTACGTATATTTCTATTCAGAATTCCATTTGAACTACGCATATTTCTATTCAGAATACCATTTGAACTATGTATATTTCTATTCAAAATTCCATTTGAAATACGTATATTTCTTATAGTTTCTGAAATACAAGACGAAACGTATTAAAATTATAAAAATTTGATGAAAAATGGGAAATAACTCCCAAATGGGCGATCAGATTTACTGCAAAATTGCAGGGTATGTAGATCATAATATGCTGCACATTTTTGCAATTTATACTTATCATCTATCTCTTATAATTTTTGAAATACAAGACGAAACGTATTAAAATGTTTAAAATTTGATGAAAAAAGGGCCATAACTCCCAGATGGGTATTCAGACTTACTGCAAAATTGAAGGGTAGGTAGATCTTGAAATGCTACACATATTTGTAATCTAAACTTGTCATCTATCTCCTATAGTTGTTGAAATATAAGAAGAAAACTATTAAAAATTAAAAAAAAAATTGATGAAAAAGGGGTAATAACTCCTAGATGGGTAATCAGATTTACTTCAAAATTGCAGAGTAGGTAGATCTTGACATGCTGTACATTTTTGCAATTTAAACTTAACATCTATCTGTTACAATTTTTTAAATAAAGGATGTAAAGTATTAAAATTTTGAAAATTTGATGAAACTAGAGGCTCAGATGAGCCTGTATCGCTCACCTGACATAATTAAGTCCTCTTAAGAATGTCTGCATGCCGAATACATCTAAGTTACTATTCAAATCCCATAGGGTTCTCTGTTAAAACTATGTCTGCTCATGGCAGCCATCTTGGATGGAGGTCGTGGTCACCGGACAGAATTTTAAAAGTATACTACCCAAGGACCATCCATGCCATGTTTGCTTTAAATTGACTGACTGGTTTCAGAGCAGAAGACTTTTAAACAATTTTCCCATAGGGTCCTATGTTAAAACTATGTTCGCTGATGGTGGCCATCTTGGATGGAGGTCGGGCTTACAGGACATAATTTTGAAAGTTGACCACCTAAGGACCATTCATGCCATGTTTGCTTTAAATTGACTTGCTGGTTTCAGAGGAGAAGACTTTTAAACATTTTTTCCATAGGGTCCTATGTTAAAACTAAGTCGAGTCATGGTGGCCATCTTGAATTTCCAATCAGCAAATGATTTACAAGTTTAGTACAGGACCACCCAATGATCATTCCTGTAAAGTCACAATTCAATTGGCTTAGTGGTTTCTAACAAGACGATTTTTAAAATTTCGACCAATCAGAACACATTATGAGCCCTGGCAGCCATGTTGGATTTCCGATCAGCGCCAAAAACATAAATCTTGTATATGACCATCTAATGAACATTTCTGCCAAGATTGGTTCAAATCTGTTGCATGGTTTCAAAAGGCGGAAAGTGGTTCGATAAGCTGTTTAAAGTGAAATATTTACCTTTATTTCATCATTTTAATGCTATTTACCAATTTCCAAAGCATGTAATTTGTTTTGGGTCAAAATCGTAACTAAAGCTCATTTGAAGCATTTGAAGCAACTAAAACAGTTATTGAAGAATCACTCCAAACAAGATGATGTTTTATGTTCAATAATATTAGTATTTGAATTTTTTCGCAGATCACATAAATAAATCCCAACCTTAATCCTGTACCAGGCTTCATTGTATTGAATTTGGAAAAAATTTGTCAAACATTATCTTTTGGTAACCATTTTTATTATTATTTGATATTATTTAAACATCCTTATTGGTCAAGAAATAGTCACATGGTCTTCCTTAAAAACATGTATTGACTTGAAAAATCATGTATTGACTTGGAAAAACATGCATTGACTTCGGGAAAACATTTGTTTATTTCCGCCATTGACAGAATTAGTTGAGTGCTACCCAATTGCACTTTCTCCAAAATTTCAACAAACACTCCAAAATTTCAAAAAAAAATTCAAAATTTTCAAAATTTTTTAAAAATTTCAAAATAATTTCAAAATGATAAAATTTTCAAAAAGTTAAAAAATCAAAGCGCTGATATACGGTTTTGCCTTGAAACTTTATATTAGCTGTGATTTCAAGAATGGATGATTTCCAAATAATCAGACATTCCATACTAACATATATCACCAACTTTAATGCTGCAGAGAAGTGATAGTGTAGCTCTTTGTGGATCTCAGACATGCTTGGGATTTTTATTTTGCAGTGTTAAGTATATATGAGGAACATAACATTTCCGACATACTTCGTGATGAATCATTTGACCAATAATTGGTAACCAGTCTGTGTATTCAGGGTGTCAACTTAACTATGTCAATGAGGTCAAGGTTATATGTTATATTATGACTGTCATGTACTATACTAAATCAACCATCATAGCAAATATCTCAAACTTCTCAATAAAATGTTCACTTAAATGTGGAATGGGTTAAGAGTCAGGTGACAGAGATCTTACTGACAAGATGAACCACTAAATGTCATTAACTTGGTATAAGCCATAACTCTGGTAAGTATGACATCACAGTATTTGACATCTTTTATTATGGCTATATCCAACATGTCCAAGTGCTTATGTGTTCACTATTGACAAATCAAATTAAAACTGCTCCTATATGTCACTGCATGCAGCTCCATTCTATTTTCTGTTTTTATTACCTTTTCTGACTTTATTATTTAATGCTTTCCAAATCAAGGTAGCTATAATTTAATTGGTCAATGTCATATGTGACTAGAACTTGAAAAGATGCTTTAATGTGTAATTGGTCTTCTTTTTTACAAGGAAACTTATGTCTTACTTGTATAGATTTTGACTCCTGATGTTGAAATGAAGCCCAATGCAATACTAGTACTGTGGCTACGCCACAAAAGAATACTTCTGTGGCCCAATTTGACAACATAATGCAGAAAAGTCTGATTATCCCTCCTTCATGCAATACCAT
>MJUT01031810.1:0-10548 GCA_002080005.1 Gigantidas platifrons
ATAGTGTTTTAATGCCACTCTTAGTATAACATTAGTAATTAAGGTTGGTGGGTTATAGTGTTTTAATGTCACTCTTAGTATAACATTAGTAATTAAGGTTGGTGGGTTATAGTGTTTTAATGTCACTCTTACTTAGTATTTCATATTTGACTGCAAAGGACAAGGTGCAGTAAGGGCTGATTTTAGCACCCTGTTTAACATGACAATAAATCATCTCCTGAGATATGTACATGTTTAAAAAATAAACTTCAGTTATCCATATTTTAATTTATGTATTTCTGATTTAAAGTAATGATAAGTGTACCTTTTTTAACATTGAAATGATCCAAATTCATTAATATTTGTTATTTTGATGACATTTTCACTAGTCAACCGTGAAGTTTGGTTTGAGTGCAGTCGAGAATCAACTTGATACTTTTGAATTTAATTAGTAATATTTTACTGCAATATTTGATTCTATTTACAAATGGAAAAGTTGTACATTTTTCATCGGTTTTTTTAGTAAACAATGTCACTAAAAATTCATGTAACTGAATGGATGCGACAGTTTTGTGAACTTGGATCAATGCGGATGCAGAAAATGCAAGGGCAAAGGGAAGAATGCTGATAAGTTCATTATTTTGTTGTGGAAATAAAAAATATAGAAATGGAAAGTATTGCTGCTCATCAAAAGGACATGATAATAAAAACAAAAATAATATATAGAGATTAATACATGATCTTTTCCATATGCAAAATGATATGGAAAAGGTTATGTATTAATTCTTTTCTCATATATTTTTATTAGTCAGATTTGTATGCAGTTTTTTCCATTGAATTCCTCAGAAAAATTCCTGTCTGAAGTATTCCAGCAGATTTGCTTTAACTCTTTCCAATTCAGAAATAAGGCTGGATAAAAGAGACAATGACCAATATTTTTAATTTTGTTTTATGTCTGATTTTAATAGATTTGTTTTCTCTAAATTCCTGATGAAATTCCTTCCTCCACTTTTGATTCTATCTAGTGGTGACTTTTGTTGGACAATTTTCATTTTCAGTAAAACTGATGCAGACATACTGTAGTTGTATCATGCTGTGACAGGTTTAGACCTTTGTTCAGCACTATTGTGACTAGAAGACTTAATTGAGGAGGAAAGCCAGGACAATTATAGTTATAACAAACTGACTGTTGAAACCCACAGCTTCTAAGAATGTCTGCATGCTAGCTTACTATAACATGTAGATGAACATATTGTGTTAGGACATGTTTCTAGATTGGTATGTCTAATGCTAATAGATTTATTGTATTTTTCAGTGTTTTCTGCCTTAGATATGGATGCTATGGTTACAGATGTAAAAAGATGGAAATGCAAACAACAGGACCAAGATAAATCATCTATATTATTAATAGAGGGCTTTACAATATTTAATTATGGGTAAATTTTATTTTGAATTTTCTCAGGACCTCACAATACTGCGAAAGTACTTTTCTTTGTTGGCGTCAATTTTTGTGGTTTAGTTAAATATTACAAGTTCATGGATTTTGTGTTTGTAAAATTTTGTGGATTTTATATTTTCAACATAATATATAATAAGTTTCATTGAGTAGCGAATCTTCGAGAAAGCTTCAATACCTTAGACAGATGAGCCGTATAATTATGTAATAGGATGTGGAACATGGATATTAAAGTGTTCATTTTGATAGTTGTAGAAAATTCAGGCATTTGTAAATTTAGCAGAATTTATTTTATCAAATTAAAAAAAAAATTTAAATCTACTGAAATTACTTTATTAGCACGTACACTAGCAATTTCCTTTAATATATATTAAATTCCTATTTTATGTCTTACAAATATTTACTCTCCATTTTATTTTCAATTTTTGTTTATTACAACTAAAATAATAACAATAAGAGTTTTTTTTTGTCATTATTTGTCATACAATTATAAATTGTACTTGTATAATTATTTCAAAGTTTTCGATTCTTTATTTAAATAAACCACTCATAATTGTGTCACAAGATTAATCCTGGCCCTGGGGAAAATGCACAGTTAACTCATGGAGAATTGATCATTAGGCCAGCCTTAAAAATATGTTTGTTACCCCTTTCCGACCCTAGCCTGAAAGATCTGGGTAGGTAGGTAGGTGAATTTTTTTTTTTTTATCAAGCAGGATTCTGCAGGCAGACAGACAAACTGATTTCTATACACCCAATATCTTTATTTATTGTCATATTATCTGTGCAATTGTAATCATAGAATGTAATTTATCCATTGTCAGAAACTGATGTCTTTGTATGTTGGGCCATATCAATGAAAAGATTGAAGACTGAACAGTTTTTATTTTACTTTCAAGACAGAACATATTGCCCTTTTATTATTTTAAGGGGTTTCTCTTAGGAATTGGTTTCCCACTCTGTTTACATGTGTTACAATCAGTTAATACATTTGCACATAACGTAGCTTCAAACTCAGAAGCCATGCTTCTACGAATATTCGGAACAGTCAGGACTCTAGGTTTTTTTTTAATAACGATGACTCACGGTATGTTCCGGAAGAGTTTTACCTTATATGAATCCAATGCCGGAATCGGATACGAAAATCGCAAACAAACAAAAAATCACGGAACGGGCTGTACAAATTTTTCAATCGCGGCGAGTCATTTGCAAAGGGGAAACAAACAATATTTTAATTTAGGCCTTAATTGTTTAAAGAAAGGTGATAAAATATGTTTATTAAAGGGTATTATACTTTAATAGAGAAATGTTTATACAACACCTAGAAGCGTGTCACCATCAGTGTATGGTTTGGAAGTAAATTTGATTTCCATAACCGGAAGTTGTTAAAATCTTTTCACATATAAACATTTCTGTCCTTTTTACGCATGCATTCAAAATCAAATCATTCACAAAGATGTTCACGTGGATTATGACCCATTAAAAGGTATGCTCGTACTTATTTTGTCATTAAAATTGTCAGTTGTACCCTATGAAGCTGGACTGGGTTGCACAAAGCACAATTAAAGTTAATTTACTATTAAAAGTACTATTAAAATTGATATTGAATTATTTCTGTTGCACAAACGTCAATCAACGTTAATAGACTATTAACTTTCAAAGTAAATTAAATTGTACAAACGGGCACTATTAAATTCTTAATCGTAAATTAAACATGGATGCCATGAAAGTGCTTAGGTCGCTTCGTAACAACAATCACAGTGATAGACAACTTACAATGAATGATGTGACAGAACGGGAACATCTTTCCCGATATAAATTTGGGAGAAATACAATAAATTAAAAAAATATAAGATAGCAAAAATCATACGAGATGACACAGTTATGTCGAAAGACCAAGTGATCACACTATCAAACTTTCCATTCGATTTTGATACGAATTTTTTTTATGAATATTTAACAATCATCAGGTCCTGGAAAACAAGTTGGGGTATGAATCTGGACAGGGTTTAATTCTGTAAATAAAAAAAAAACAAACATTATGAAAGTATTAGGAACGAGCTTTTCTCCTTGGTCTGGTTGTTGCTTCTCCGCTAAGCACACAACATTAAGGAGAAAGAGCAAAGACTGGTTGGCTCGGAGTCAGGATAATGTGTCCGAGTTGGGCAACACGTCCATCCGTGGACTGTTGTTTCAGTGAACTAGTACTATAAAAATCCAATTAAGTATGTTGGTCTAGTACAAATCGGACCTTATCACAATTTCATTGAAAATTAACTTGTTCTCGCCATGATATAGCTGCAAAATTACTGAGTTGGTGTTAAACAACAATCACTCACTCAGTCCTTGATCTGGAATTCTGATGTCATAACTGTTTCACAACTGAAACAAGTAATTCATCCTTGAAATTACATATATTTATGTATCATGTGGTGTAGACTACACAAAAGAATTGGAAGATAGGGGCCAAAAAAGTATCAAATTATTAAAAGAAAGATTTCCAATGAAATAGGCCTACACAATTATCAGTACTGTTTTAATTTTAAAGACACCCCTTTTCATTTGTAAAGCAAAAGTGTGTGGTCATGTATTTGTGTGTGAAGAGTTTTGATTTTTGCCTCTAATTGGTGTATTTTTTTTCCAAATTATTGACACTGTTGACATTTTTAGCTCACCTGACCCAAAGGGTCATGTGAGCTTTTGTCATCACTTTGCATCCGTCGTCGTCGTCCCCGTCTGTAAACTTTTCATACTTTCATCTTCTTCTTTGAAACTACTGAACAGATTTGGACCAAACTTGGCAGAAATGTTCATTGGGAGGTCCCCTACCAAATTTGTTATTTTGGTTTAGATCGGAAAACCAACATGGCCGCCAGTGCCAATAATGTGTTCTGATTGGTTGAAACTTTGAAAATCTTCTTGTCAGAAACTACTCAGCCGATGGAAATGGTGACTGGATGGTCCTCTACTAAATTTGTTATTTTTGTACTGATCGCATATCCAAGATGGCCGCCATGACTCGACTTAGTTTTAACATAGGACCCTATGGGAAAAATGTTTAAACAGTTTTCCTCTGAAACCAGTAAGTCAGTTTAAAGCAAACATGGCATGAATGGTCCTTATGTGGTCAACTTTCATAAGAATGTCATGTGACCCCGACCTCCATCCAAGATGGCCACCATCAGCGAACATAGTTTTAACATAGGACCCTATGGGGAAAAATGTTTTAAAATCTTCTCCTCTGAAACCAGTAAACCAATATAGCAAACATGTCATCGATGGTCCTTCGGTGGTCAACTTCCAAAATTGTGTTCAGTGACCCCAATCTCATTCCAAAATGGCCACCGTCAGCGGCCATAGTTTTAACATAGGACCCAATGGGAAAATTGTTTAAAAGTATTCTCCTCTGAAACCAGTCAGCCAATTTAAAGCAAACATGGCATGGATGTTCCTTGGGTAGTATATACTTTCAAAATTGTGTCCGGTGACCACAACCTTCATCCAAGATGGCTGCCATGAGCAGACATAGTTTTAACATAGAACCCTATGGGATTTGAATAGTAACTTAGATGTATTCGGCATGCAGACATTTTTAGGAGGACTTCTTTATATCAGGTGAGCGATACAGGCTCACCTGAGCCTCTAGTTCAAATATGCATCTTTGATCATTATATAATTTAATTTCTTTTTAAAAAGTTTTATCGCTATTTTGTTTATTTTCCCTTTGATGTTTAAAACGATATATTTCATATCACGTAAGCGCATGAGATGATTCCAATTATCGCTAATCGCTAAGCCGTAGTCAAGGTTGCACGTAGTAGTATCTTGTTTTCTAATATGACGTAATAAATTCTTGATTAACGATATAAAATATTAATTGTGTTTAAAAAAAATGTCAGTATCTCAACAAAAATTATTTAATTATGAATACCAAATAGCGATAAAATAATTAAAGATGTTTTTTAAAACTCTAGGACGTTTCTCAGTAATCTCTCATCTCAGGGCTTAGAAAAGTCCTCTCGTTTTAAAAAACATCGTTAATCACTTAATATTTTCCTTTTAAATAAATAGACATATATTCTGGATGTTCAAAGAGACATTTCAGAAAAAAAACTAAATGACAAAAACTGATTTTATCAGAGAACAAGTGAACATTTTAAAATGTTCACTAAATTGATACTTCAGTTAAAATCAGATCGAATTTCTTTTACCGTTCTCATGATACAATTATTATCAGACTGTCAATGGAAATAAGATGCCACCTGATTTTGAAGCCATTTTTCACATCGAAAGATTTTTGCCGAAAGTATGTTGCAAGAAATATCGGATGGAAAATCGTATCGTGTGACCGTACCTTTATGGTTCCGCAGCTACCTAAATTTCAACAGCCTGCCATATTAAAAAATAATTTTACTTCATCCTCAAAAAAACGTGCTTATTATTTCTACAGCTATTGTCAGAAGAAAAACTGTAGATTTAAATGAAGTTGCTAACTGATGTGTGACACCGTAATGAATTATGGGATTGATTTTACCTTAATTGAAGGTTAATTTACTATTAACTAATAGACAGTCTAATTGACGGTCATCCCGGTCAAGCAACGCTATTAACTCATACTATTAACTAATTTACAATTAGCGATTTAATAGACTATTAAATCTTAATTCACTTAATTAACATTTGTGCAACCCAGTCCTGGTCTAGAAAGTGGAGGTCATTCAAGGACAGCTATATAATGATGTCACATGACTTCCCAAGTTTCATTGTTTGTTGGATTCTTAATTTCGTGGATCAGCCTACCCACGAAAACCACGAAAATTGGTACCCCACAAATAAAAGTGATTTCACAATATTTAGTTATGTGTAAATTTTATTTTGAACTTTCAATATTGGGACTAGGGTAGATAGAGGTTACACACTCCAATTAATTGATCTTGCCTGGGAATCTGCTTGTGTCTGTTAAGTTTGTGTAATTAGGTCTGTATCACAACTTGTACTTAGTGCACCATATTTGATGGGCTGTATTGTCTTAGCATCCACATCAGACACTAATAAAGTCATGTTCTTTTTAGCTCAACTGACCTGAAGAGTCATCAGAGCTATTGCCATCACATAAAAATTGAGTAATGTTTTTTATTTCCCAAGGTTGAATTGTCAAAACATATGTCATTTTAAAGAAAAATCAAGTACAGTAAAACTTCGCTGGCTCGAACTCGAAGGGACTCAAAATCTGTTCGAGCGACTGATGTCCCGTAATTTTAGAGAGAAAAAAATCTGGTTCTGACCCGGAACTGTTTCATTACGCTATGATAACTGATGCACAGTAAAGTGGACCTTTCTCATAAAAAATATTTAATCCTTTAGAAAGTTCTCAAAGACTACGGCTTCTGAATACCTCTTTAGCAGACTTTGGTATCTTCAAACGTTCCGTAGAAACGTTTTTTCACTTTGTTAGAGATCTATTTTATAAACAGGAAATACGAGGTCGGGTATTAACACTTGGATCAATATCGGTATAGTGCTTGATAATTCGGGTGTCCCCGTATGACAATAAGTAGGTCAGTCATTGGATAATGTTTGATTATTTTTTTCATGTTTGAAAAGTAAACATTTTTTTCTTTTTAATTCTCTTCCTTATCTATTCTTGCTCACATGTGTAAAGTTCCATGGAAAAAAGATCGATAATAATAACACACTGACCCATATTTGTTTACTACCCTTTTTCCAAATGGCGTCCTATTACGTCACATAAGGCCGGTCAAAGGTCAATAAAGCACATGATTTTGTCATAGGCCCCAACCAAACTTAAAAAGTAAACCAGATTAAGAAAGTACAGTATTTTAGTTTTTTCAGTGTAATTGTTTTGTCTGAAAAATTTCAAAAGATGTTTTTTTTAAATAGTTTGAAATTGAAGTATTAAAAATTAATTATTTGATGCAAATATTAAACTTGCTTACCCATATAATAAAGTATTTAATCCAGTGAATTTGGTGTTTTTGCTTTTGTCAATACATTCTATTAGACTGACTACATTCTGCCATATTTTTGTAAAAGTATTAATGACTGATTTCTGTTTATTTCAATCACATTTATTATCACAGAGTGGTAACGATACAGTTTTGTTGATGCTATTTGTAATAATGACAGGGTTTTCCCCCCAGATAATCTCATTTTTCTGTCTGGTTTAATTTAATTCTCTGTTCAATTTATGCTATAAATTTTTATTATTGCTGTTAAATTAATTCTTTTTCTATTTTCTCTGTGAATATCATTTCATTACCCCAAGAAGTAAGGGGTATATTTGTTATTAAAGCAGCAGTGGAAATGCAAAATAATCTGCCATTTTGTGACTAATTGAGAGCACTTGTATGTATTTTCCCAGTAAAATCAGTCATTTTCTAGAAAATGGTGGAATCTGAATGATCAATCATCATATTTTCAAAATATTTTAAAATACAATTTGCTTGTCCTACATTCCAGAAACGGTCATGAACTGTGATGACGATTATGTCAGCAAACCGGAAAGGTAAAAATGCTTGGGGAATACCATCGTTTAAAATAGATTTCACAGGCAGAATGACCAGGTAAAAAGGACATTAGTAAAAGGAGCTTTTTTACTTGCATGGAATTTGTTCAATTTATTCTTACCTGTTTTGATCGCATTTTATAATCTTCAAGTTATAAAAAACTGCTTTGGCGTCTATATACGTTATAAATATACAGAATGACGTCATTGGCCTCGTGCTGTGCGAGAATGGTAAATCAAAACAAATGCCCGACTTTATTGCATGACCGAGCAGATGTCACTACACGATATATATTTTTAATGGCCAATTTTCAAATTTTAGCCATTTTCTTCTCTCTTTTTTTATTTGATTTTGAAGCAATTATATTTGTTTCTTTTGGTATTATATACACATAAAAACTCGGGTTAATCGGAATTTCAGTACGAGTATATTTCTATTTATTTGGTATTTAGATGAACCCTGAGACCACGCAGTTTGATATTATTCGATCCCAGCAACTATAAAAAAAAAATCAATTTTTTTTTAAAAACACTCAAGAATAATAATTCAATAATCGTAATTAATGGTTAATAATCAAGCCACAGCTGAATTTAATGACTAATTAACACAAATGATGAAAAAAAAAGTTTATCCCTCTACCTGTAATTGTTAAGTAAACAATTATCAGTTGGTAAGCTGACATTTATCACACCTTGCAGTAAGCACATTCAACCGTAACAAACATTTGTCAATTAAATTGGGATGTTCGAGTTTGGCATGGTAAAACTCGTGATTTTATTATTGATGAGACCATTTATTGAGTTCGACTGTTCGAGGTATCGGTGTTCGAGCGAAAGGGGTTATTTTTACTTAGAAATATAAGAAAAATTGACAGGACTTTCTAATGAGTTCGAGCCATCCGTGGTATTCAACCCATCTGAGTTCGAGGGACCAGGGTTTGACTGTACTTGTCATTTGTCAAAGCTCGTCACAATCTAGTTTCTATTAAATTAAAAAAAAAAAAAAACAATTTGAATATTCTCAAACTAGAATGAACTTTGATGCAAACCTAAAATAATGCCATACACACTTAGCTGTGCCGAAGTGAAATTCCAACACTAGATTTATAATCTTAATAAACAGCCCAGGGCCAAAATACAGATATTCCAAACAGTAACTGTATAATCACTGATAATTGATCATCATCCAATCAGTATTTTCTTTTTACTTGTATATTTTATTATTTTGTGTATCAATTGAAAAATTCTGGTGCAATTTCTTTTATCAATTACCAACTAGTATTAAATAGCATTTTCAAGTGCCTTTTGATTTTTCCAGGAGATAGCCTCTAAGGGATATATTTAGTGGGGGGGGAATGACAACATAAATTCAACCAATAATGTTGAACAGTAATTTGCTTGAAATAGTTTTGACTGCACAATATAATTTACATAATCTTATGGAATATAGAAAAACTCTTTATGAAGTTTTGTTTGACCAATGAGACAACAGTAGGTCGTCTCCTCATTCATGACTTATCACCAGGTTTGTCACTAGATTAACACAACGGGTGCCACTAGTGGAACAGGAACTGCTAACCCTTCCGGAGCACCTGAGTTCACCCCAGGTTTTATTTGGGTTTGTGTTGCTCAATCTTTAGTTTTATGTGTATGTTTGTTACATGTAGATCATTGTTTGTCCTTTTGGACATTTTGTTGTCTGTTCTTCTTCGATTTACGGGTTCTGATTGCCCCTTTGGTATCTTCAAACTCTTCTTGTGCTTAATCACAATTATGTATGCACATAAAAGACCCATCATTTTTGCTATCGTGACAGTTCTTTAGTATTTCACAATATCATACATGTATTTTGTTGTTTTCCATTCGTCTCTTCAATGTTTTGATTTAATTACATTAAGACTGATAAATACAGGTGAATCTTGATTTTGAGGTATCTTACTTTAATAGTTCCAGAGTTATGCCCCTTAAGTATGTGCAAAATGGGTTGTTTTTTGTTTTGTTATTTTTTTTATTTGATAATTACTTTCTAATAACATTTAAATTGATAAAATATAGGTCATGTTTGATTTAGAGGTATCTAACTTATATCGTTCTAGAGTAGTCTTCTAGTACAAAGAGAGTAAAACAATGAAATAACTACCAAAGACAATTATTATTTTCATTTTTATAAAAAGCCTTTGACTACCAGAAAAAAGTATTAAAGAAGTAAATTATTTACATTATTACACACTAATTATAATGTTTGTCACTTGTGACTACTGAAGATTCCTGTGTTTATACCAGAGAAAAGAAAATGTAATATGGTTTTATTTGTAAATTTTTGTTCTTATTTCAGACCATTGACAGAACTTTTAGATAAAAAATATTTTCTTATGGCATCAAAAGAAGTATGTGAAATGAGAAGACTGTAAGTTAAATTTAACATTATAAAGTAAAGTCTAGTGTAATCTTGGTGTTTTGTTTAACATTATAAAGTAAAGTCTAGTGTAATCTTGGTGTTTTATTTAACATTATAAAGTAAAGGCTAGTGTAATCTTGGTGTTTGATTTAACATTATAAAGTAAAGTCTAGTGTAATCTTGGTGTTT
>MJUT01031811.1:44496-67862 GCA_002080005.1 Gigantidas platifrons
TGTACATGGTTGCTCATATAAAGACTTTTGTTCGCTTAACTTGATCCTCGGGGTTTTTCATGTTTTACCTCTCTGTACATGGTTGAACATATAAAGACTTTTGTTTTTTGACTTGATCCTCGGGGATTTTCATGTTTTACTTCTCTGTACATGGTTGTACATATAAAGACTTTTGTTCGTTTAACTTGATCTTTGGGGTTTTTCATGTTTTATATCTCTGTACATGGTTGTACATATAAAGACTTTTGTTTGTTTAACTTGATCCTCGGGGATTTTCATGTTTTACCTCTCTGTACATGGTTGTACATATAAAGACTTTTGTTTTTAACTTGATCTTCAGGGTTTTTCATGTTTTATCTCTCTGTACATGGTTGTACATATAAAGACTTTTGTTCTTTTAACTTGATCCTCGAGGTTTTTCATGTTTTACATCTGTGTACATGGTTGCTCATATAAAGACTTTTGTTCGCTTAACTTGATCCTCCGGGTTTTTCATGTTTTATCTCTCTGTACATGGTTGTATATATAAAGACTTTTGTTTTTTAACTTGATCCTCGGGATTTTCATGTTTTACTTCTCTTTAGTTGGTTGTACATATAAAGACTTTTGTTTTTAACTTGATCTTCAATGTTTTTCATGTTTTATCTCTCTGTACATGGTTGTACATATTAAGACTTTTGTTCGTTTTACTTGATCTTCGGGGTTTTTCATGTTTTACCTCTCTGTACATGGTTGTACATATAAAGACTTTTGTTTTTTTAACTTGATCATCGGGGATTTTCATGTTTTACCTCTCTGTATATGGTTGTACATATAGAGACTTTTGTTTTTAACTTGATCTTCAGGGTTTTTCATGTTTTATCTCTCTGTACATGGTTGTACATATAAAGACTTTTGTTCTTTTAACTTGATCCTCGAGGTTTTTCATGTTTTACATCTCTGTACATGGTTGTTCATATAAAGACTTTTGTTCGCTTAGCTTGATCCTCGGGGTTTTTCATGCTTTACCTCTCTGTACATGGTTGTACATATAAAAACTCTTGTTTTTTTAACTTGATCCTCGTGGTTTTTCATGTTTTACCTCTCTGTACATGGTTGTACATATAAAGACTTTTGTTTTTGTAACTTGATCCTCGGGATTTTTCATGGTTTCCCTCTCTGTACATGGTTGTACATATAAAGACTTTTGATTTTTTCGCTTGATCCTCGGGGATTTTCATGTTTTACCTGTCTGTACATGATTGTACATATAACGACTTTTGTTCTTTTAACTTGATCCTCGGGGATTTTCATGTTTTACCTCTCTGTAGTTGGTTGTACATATAAAGACTTTTGTTTTTAACTTGATAATCAATGTTTTTCATGTTTTATCTCTCTGTACATGGTTGTACATATAAAGACTTTTGTTCGTTTAACTTGATCTTCGGGGTTTTTCATGTTTTACCTCTCTGTACATGGTTGTACATATAAAGACTTTTGTTCTTTTAGCTTGATCCTCGGGGATTTTCATGTTTTACCTCTCTGTATATGGTTGTACATATAGAGACTTTTGTTTTTAACTTGATCTTCAGGGTTTTTCATGTTTTATCTCTCTGTACATGGTTGTACATATAAAGAATTTTTTTTTTTAACTTGATCCTCGGGGTTTTTCATGTTTTACCTCTCTGTACATGGTTGAACATATAAAGACTTTTGTTTTTTGACTTGATCCTCGGGGATTTTCATGTTTTACTTCTCTGTACATGGTTGTACATATAAAGACTTTTGTTCGTTTAACTTGATCTTTGGGGTTTTTCATGTTTTATCTCTCTGTACATGGTTGTACATATAAAGACTTTTGTTTGTTTAACTTGATCCTCGGGGATTTTCATGTTTTACCTCTCTGTACATGGTTGTACATATAAAGACTTTTGTTTTTAACTTGATCTTCAGGGTTTTTCATGTTTTATCTCTCTGTACATGGTTGTACATATAAAGACTTTTGTTTTTAACTTGATCTTCAAGGTTTTTCATGTTTTATCTCTCTGTACATGGTTGTACATATAAAGACTTTTGTTTTTTTAACTTGATCCTCGGGGATTTTCATGTTTTACCTCTCTGTACATGGTTGTACATATACAGACTTTTGTTTTTAACTTGATTTTCAGGGTTTTTCATGTTTTATCTCTCTGTACATGGTTGTACATATAAAGATTTTTGTTCGTTTCACTTGATCTTCGGGGTTTTTCATGTTTTACCTCTCTGTACATGGTTGTACATATAAAGACTTTTGTTTTTTAACTTGATCCTCGGGGTGTTTTATATTTTACCTCTCTGTACATCGTTGTACATATAAAGACTTTTGTTTTTTTAACTTGATCCTTGGGGTTTTCGTGTTTCTCGTCCATTAGAACACTCCTCCTGTCTAGTAACATCCACTGGTCTTGTAGTAAACTGTTATATAAAGGAATCCAGAACAACTATAATACAAAAAAAAATTAAATAGAAATATAGATTAATTGGTGCTTTTTGGTGCTTTTTTGGTGGAAATTTTAGCAGTATTTCAGCTATATCGTGGCTTTATAAATGTAGATCATTGTCTGTTGGCGGCATTCTTAAAGAAAACGCGATATCTGTGGCACCTTATGGTCTTTTACTTGCAAACGTGTAAGGCTATGACCTGCAAAATATATCCGCATCTTTAGTCCTGTGTTGAAATTTTTAAAACTACCAGTTTAACAAAATTAGGTTGGTGTTAAAAATCATTGTGGTTACGGCGACGAGACAGTCATATCATTCATTATACAACCGCAACAATTCTGCGATCACATAAAAATGATGCTATTAAACCACTAAGCACGCCGTGGTACAAGGTCCAAAATCAGTTAAAGTGAGCCAATGTTGATTTTTCGTGTCACAGCATATTTTTAAAAACATGAAGCTGAGTTCGGAAAAAACATCTGGTATATTTTATCTAGGAATAAAGTAGCTTCTTCCTACATAGTAATAAATCACCTATTTGTTATCTTAATAAAAGAAAATATATGTTATATATGGGTAATGTTCACGAAAATACATGTCACAAACTATAGGTTAGTTCCCTACGGCGACCGTACAAGATATGAAATCATTAAACAGTTAAAACTTTGTGT
The DNA here is from genome assembly GCA_002080005.1 of Gigantidas platifrons. Taxonomy (NCBI): domain Eukaryota; kingdom Metazoa; phylum Mollusca; class Bivalvia; order Mytilida; family Modiolidae; genus Gigantidas; species Gigantidas platifrons. The sequence continues at coordinate 47,628 of MJUT01031811.1, forward strand.
TTTCTGAAAAGTAAAAACGCCATATAAACATTTAAAGGCATTTGTAAGCAAACTTTTGCCTGCCAAATATTCACATGAACTGAATATTAGGTGTAACAGAATCTATAGTGAATTACGTTGCGAAATTAGAAACTCTAGCTTAGAATCCTGATAGAAGAGACTCCCTTTAGAATATCTTTAAATGGTCGTCCCATAGACAAGGAATATAAAAATAGTCCAAAATGCTTCAATAGAAAACATTTCTTCGTAAGAAAACATCATAGATTTGTTATTTCAAATTTTACATTTAATTGTGAATTACGTTACACGTTTGTTCGCCAATATACTTACTTTCAATGGATTTCTCAATTTATGAATTTGACACATGTTGATGTTCCATGTGATCAGCATTTAACTATTTTGATTTTCTGCTGAAATTATTTTTCTGCAGACAATATAATGTATTTCCGTGAAATACGTTACAGTGAATTACGTTATGCAGTTTTCATTTTAAACAGTTGTAGAATTTTTTCTATGGCAAAATTATACAGGTTAAACTTATTTATGCACCGATATACATACCGGCTACCTTATATGCTAAGTTTACTCGAGGAAAATGTTCAAAATGCAAGAATTTCAATGTTAATCTATTGCACATGAGGTATGTCTTCTGCTTATTATGTGATTTTTGGTATATATTAAACGTTTTCAATAAGCTTTATAGTGCAATTCATTGATAATTAGTGTATGAATAAATGTCCACCATTACCGTCCAATGTCATTATGCTTACATGTTGTACATGTGCTATTTCCTACAGTAACGTAGTTCACAACAACGTAGCGTAATTCACACACAGATAGGTTTTTCAGTTGGGTAAAATGCAGAAAAACAGTCCTTTGAAATATGTCTTTGTCACTAAATGACAATGTCCGAATGTCCAAAAATAATGTGCAGAGCTCGCAGGTAGACAGGTGATGGAGATTTTACAGGTACACGTTATTATCTTTATGGGGGGAATAAGTTGTAAAGGACACGACTTGTTTTTGCGATGCGTCTTTCTCAAATTGTGAAGTGGAACCAGTTTGTGAGGAGTGGAAACTTCACAGCACAGTCAAGGAAACGTCAGAGAATACCACAGGAGCAATAAATAATTGAAAATCCAGAGAAACTGGCAACATATGGTACACAAAACACAAGCCAAATAAAAACAATAAAACACAGTACAATATGTGTTGGACGCAACTATGCGCAAACACACAGACATAACGTAAAAAAGACATGAACCCCATACAAACAACTGGAGGTAAAGACGAACCCAGCAATGCTTTTATGCGGAAATCGCACCGCGGACCTCAGCACGTAGACACATAATATGACAACACAAAAAACTAAAAAGATGGGCAATACGGACCCCACAAAAAAACCTTAGGGGTGAACTCAAGCGCTCGCGAAGGCTTCTTATAAGACACCCGCCGTGTTACTCATATATACAGTCAAGTCTGATAAAAGTACTGGCAGTGATAGAGGAAAGAAAATATCTATGTAAAACTTAAAAGACGCATTGTCATTTGAGATTTGGATACTTCGTAACTGTCAACCAGATTGCGATGACAACAGCAGAATGTTTGTAGTGATGACTTCAACCTAGGAGCAGCGTGACCTTGTTTCGGTAGCTTTTGCGTCAGCAGCTGGGTCAGGATACTCCAGTTTCCTCCACTAATAAACTGACCGCCACGATATAACTGAAATATCGTTAAAATTGGCGTTAAACGCCATTATCCGAACCCTCTGTCCAGAAAATCAGTGTACTGGGCACGAGCTCTAGAATAACCTATGAGTTGTGAAATGTAAAATCCATACGCTGGTTATGCTGGAATATTGCTAACGATGCAAGGGAAGTTGACTATTAGAAAAGTGAAATCATCATGTTCTTCGTAGAGTTTTGTTATTAATCTTCCTCTGTTGTCGATTTCAAGTTGAAGATCAAGGTAAGGAAGCTGATACTGCTCATGAAGATACCGTTAGAGAAAGAATTATTCAACAAGAAATAAATTTAGATGTAAAGTGACAACTTATAGGGCAATATGCTGCAAATAAACGTGTTGCAGCAATATATGACAGTCGATGGTATGTGGGGAAAATTATAAAATTTGATGATGTAAATCGAGAACACCATATTTCCTTCATGGATGGTTCTAGGAAATTATTCAAATGGACCGGAAAGGATCACGGAAGGAGGTATTCTGTGTTCACTGGACAATTCCTTTAAGCATAGAAAGACGCGTAATATGTTTAAGTTTTCGGCCAAAGACTTACAAAAGGTTCAAGATATGCTTGATGAGATATGATTTAAAAAAAATCGAAATACAGGTAATTGAGTATGTCTTTTATGTAGTTTGGTTACTATAACTGTGAATTACGTTATGCAAATGCAAGTGCAAGTGGTTGTTTTAAATATACAATTTACATGATTTAGAAGAAAAAGAAATTAAAATGAACAGTTGTAACTTGTATTTGACCAGCTTTGGGACTGAAAATCTGTATATTCAAGCAAACATATTGTGTTGTTGAGATAATGTTCAATTTTTTATGTTAAAGCTCGTTAAAGAAAGTTATAAGTTTGTCTTTACGACAAAAAGTTTAGCTTATTTCGTTTTCATCATGCAAAGTTATTGCATTTATTGTTGTTGGTTGCTTTTTTCAATTACTAACAAGTAAAAGGAAAATAAAACATGTCATACATTTTTTATATGGAAAAGTGAATTACGTTGCAAAGAGACGATTCATTTCAACCCAAGGTATATCAAAACACTCTGTGTTGATCTATATAGCCAAAAATTTAAAGAGTATATAAAATGCTATAAAATGAAATAAGTGCATTTAGTCCTCTTTTTCTATCGCTTTGAGTTTAAAAATGTTAACTATTAAAAGGATGTAAACAAAAATAAAGAAACTGTATTACCAACAAATTGATCAACGCCTTTTCATATAAGTAAATTTCTTGTTAATAGAAAATTTTATACATGTGTATGCTTTACCTTTTTTGTAAGTAAATATACTTCATTTTTCCAAATTTAGAACATTATATTAACTTATTTTCGACCAAAATTTTAACTTTATAAAGAACACATCAAACAATAACGTAATTCACATGAACAATTACCTTAATGTACTTACACAACGAATATTCAAAAGAAAAACACGAATCAAGAACTGATATAGCTGTTTTCTTATTGTCCAAATGTTACATTTTCAAAATATAACATTTATCAGATATTCTGTTTTAAAAAGTTTGCTGCCGTTTTCTGATCGCTTTTGGCTCAACTTAACTGATTTTGGATGCGTAGTACTAAGGCGAATGAGCAAAAACTGGTTAAGTGGGAGTCAGGATTTGTACAAGTAAAGTCTATCAGTGGACTGTAGTTCTCGTGAGCTAGTACTATGCAAATCAAACTAAGCGTGTTGATTTAGTATGAAGCAGACATAATTATCATCTCATCAAATCTAATTTGTTCTCACAATGGTATAACTGAAATATTGCTTATTTTGGCATTACACCGCAATTTCCCGTCCATTTTATGTTGTTAGTTTTAACAGAAAAGAGTACCGGTACATATTTGAAAAACCTGTAATATAAGTGAACGTATTAATGGCACGTTCAGCGAGGAGTGTAGAACAACAACGACCCTTCATTGATGCTGAATAGTTGTTCAAACTTATTACGAGGTCTGCTAGGGTTGAATGGTTAGAGAGAGCGAGAGAGAGAGAGAGAGAGAGAGAGAGAGAGAGAGAGAGAGAGAGAGAGAGAGAGAGAGAGAGAGAGAGAGAGAGAGAGAGGGGCAGACAGACACAGAGAGAGAGACAGTCAGTCTGAAAAAGAAGACAGACAGACAGACAGACAGACAGACAGAGTACTTGGTGTTACTTGGAAGGAACTGATTGTCTGTGCTGTGATGCATGCTGATTATATCATTGATTATGATATTTTGGAATACCATATAGTACCTTGTGTATACATTTTGTCAGATTATGACCTTCCGGATTATCTAGTGTATGAATATATTTTGGAAAGATTAAGACAATTTGTATCCGCTATTTATTTGTGATGGGATTTATGACCTATTTGGAGTATCAATTAGTATATCAATATATTTGTAGGATTATGACCTTTCGGATAACCATCTAGTGTTATACTTATATTTCTGTCTCTTCGGATTACCATATGATCCATACATATATTTTGTAAAATTATGACCTACCAATGATATGCATATATTTTTTATCAGATTATTTTCTTGTGCATTTTGTCAGATTATGACCTTTCGAGATAGCATCCAGTTTGTACATACATCTTTGTACAAAAATATGTCATTTCGAAGTACGATCTAGTGCATACATATATTTTTTGTAGAATTTTGACCTTTCGGATTTAGTTTAAACATATTTTATTTGCTCAAATGTGCAAAAAGGATAAGACACAAGTTAAGCAAATTTATGAAGTCTTCTCCTTTTGGATTACCGTCTGATGTATTCATATATTTCTATCAGAGTGTGGTCTTCAGTGGTACCATCTTGTACAATGTACATGCATATATTTTTGTAGGAGTACGAACTTTCGGAGTACCATCTAGTGTATTCATATATTTTTTGTAGGATTCCAACCTTTCGGAGTACCATCTAGTGTATTCATATATTTTTTGTAGGATTGCAACCTTTCGGAGTACCATCTAGTGTATTCGTATATTTTTGCAGGATTGCTACCTTTCGGAGTACCATCTAGTGTATTCGTATATTTTTGCAGGATTGCAACCTTCCGGAGTACCATCTAGTGTATTCGTATATTTTTGCAGGATTGCAACCTTCCGGAGTACCACCTAGTGTAATCGTATATTTTTTGTAGGATTGCAACCTTTCGGAGTACCATCTAGTGTATTCGTATATTTTTTGTAGGATTGCATCCTTTCGGAGTACCATCTAGTGTATTCGTATATTTTTGAAGGATTGCAACCTTCCGGAGTACCATCTAGTGTATTCGTATATTTTAGCAGGATTGCAACCTTTCGGAGTACCATCTAGTGTATTCAAATATTATTTGTAGGATTGCAAGCTTTCGGAGTACCATCTAGTGTATTCGTATATTTTTGCAGGATTGCAACATTTCGGAGTACCATCTAGTGTATTCGTATATTTTTGCAGGATTGCAACCTTTCGGAATACCATCTAGTGTATTCGTATATCTTTGCAGGATTGCAACCTTTCGGTGTACCATCTAGTGTATTCGTATAGTTTTGCAGGATTGCAACCTTCCGGAGTACCATCTAGTGTATTCGTATATTTTAGCAGGATTGCAACCTTTCGGAGTACCATCTAGTGTATTCGTATATTTTTGCAGGATTGCAACCTTTCGGAGTACCATCTAGTGTATTCGTGTATTTTTGAAGGATTGCAACCTTTCGGAGTACCATTTAGTGTATTCGTATATTTTTGCAGGATTACAACCTTTCGGAGTACCATCTAGTGTAATCGTATATTTTTTGTAGGATTGCAACCTTTCGGAGTACCATCTAGTGTATACAAATATTTCTCTAAGTTAATGGTCTTTAAATGTATCAATTTGCAGAATGTACTTTCATATATTTTTGCAGGATTACGACCTTTCCGAGAACCATCAAGTACATACATAGACTAATCATAATTTTCTGAAATTTTACGTTTAGTTATAGCTTTTCCTTTCATAAGTAGTGTTTCACATTTATCTGTAAATAGTTTTATTCTGTATATTGCTTTTTTTTCTTTATTTTTGTAATTTGAGTTTTAATGTAAAGCGTTTTGAGTAATTTTAATATTAGATAATGCGCTATATAAAAACTATGTAATAATGAATAATTAAATAAATAATAATTTAAATGTTATACCAACCTTTACTTCTTTCTGCAATACAAATGTTGAAGTTCGTATGACATATATTCCCGTTGATAAAAATTGCGCTAACCACAGTAATACGAGAGCCGGTAGTAAAAATTCTAAGTCACTTACTGAATTATAACATATTGTTTTACTGTAGGGCGTGGCAGCATTTACAAAGAATATAATTTGACATACGTCAGGAACGTATAACACCAAGAACGTCACAGGCGTTGTAAGAAGTAGTGGTATAGCGAAGCTACCGACACTCATTTGGGTCCTCAAAGCATACAAGCCGATGAAATAACCGAGAAAACTGGTACATATGTTAAATATAAAATAATATGTCTGCCTTCCTGGATTTGTTTCCATTTGTAAATTAAGTCTCCACCCGTCTGAAATTTGACTTATTGTCTGTGACGTAGAGCCGTCAATAACGTCTTGTAAGATGAATGACGAAATGACGATTGATACTATTTTTGTAAATGACGAAATTATCATCAGTTTGTGCGTATATTTTTCACTAGAATCTATATAATTGTCAGCATCGTCATCATTATCAGAACTATCACTATTTGCTACACTACTAACTCCGGGAACAACAGACGACATCTTCTGCGTATTTTGACTCTGTGTATTTTGTGAAATATCTACTACTTCCGCTTCCGGTCGATCATACCGTTGAATCACCAAAATAGTTTTCTTACGTAACCATGGTAACCAAGAAATAGAAAGACAAGCAATTGCAACGAAAACTTGCCATAAGTCTGATGTTGATATGGACTTGCTATCATTGAACTTACTGTAAATCACAAACACAGTTAATCCAAAACCTCCAACAACTGTAACGGCAGATATGCCGAAACTGATCTTCCTTTTCGGGTGTACTTCATTTGTACGTCGGCAATATTCAATAACCCTTACAAAAATATGACCTAGGAATACACAATCCATTAAGAGTGCTACAACAGCACACTCTTCTATTTTTAAAATTTTCAAGGCAAAAAGACAAAGTCCAAATGACTCTAGGAAACTTATACCAATGCACTGAAAGAAATGATATGAAACATAATAAAGATACAGATCCACAATAGGTAAAATAAACAATAATGAAGATTCGTGAACTAATTGAACTAACTCACAAACTCATATCAACCCATATCAATGTTGTAATGGATATCTCGATCACCTCGAGTGTGGTAGATCGTGTGTTCAAGCCACGGAGGAGTCAAACTATAAAACTGGTATATGCTGTCTATCAGCAGAATGAAGGAGTAAGAGTAGGACTGATTGGTTCGGCATGAGATTAATGCGTTCAATTGAAGCGACATGTCTGTCTATCTGCGGACTGTTGTTTCAGTGAGAGAGGTTTAGTGCAGAGCTGATGCCATCACCATCTCATGGAATGTCACTTGTTATCGCCATTTAATAGCTGACAAATTGCACACTTGGTGTTAAACAATAATTAATTGCTCACTCATTCCGAATTATGACCTCACCGATTTAACCTATCGATGGCGTTATTTGCAGCGATATTGAAAAACTGTCTGAGAATGTTGGTTACTTTCCACATCATTTCACAGTGAGGTTTTCGTTACCCATTAAGAAGAGTTTGAAGATACCAAAGGGGCAATCAGAACAGACAACACAATGGCCAACAGAAAAAGTACAAAAGGAGAAACAATGATCTACAAAATATACATATAAAAGTAAAGATCAAGTAATACGAACCCCACAAAAACCTGTGGTGAACTCAGGTGCTCCGGAAGGGTAGGCAGTTCCTGCTCCACTATTTTAACCGCTGACATACTGAACATACTATGTCACAATAAAGATATGCTGTCTTTGTAGAAGACGTTTTCATTTATTATGAGATTTGGATTTCTTGGAGAAGGTCAGGACACAACTATCTATTGTACCTGTACCAAGCCAGGAAAGTGAGCGGTCATGTATTTGTGTGTTATGTGAGCAGCCATGTATTTGTGTGTTATGTAAGCGGTCATGTATTTGTGTGCTATAGATATCAATTGTGCCTCTTTCCATAATTTTGCTATTGGATTTTGGAACTGTTATTTCTAGATGAATACATATGGTTTCACAAAGTACAATATAGGAGGTATTTCATACTGCAAGATGTTTGTTTGATCGATTCATTGATTTTTTTGTGTTTAACGCCACTTTCAGCAATATTTCAGCTATATCATGGCGACCAGTTTTAGCGGTGGAAGAAGCCGGAGTACCCGGAGAGAACCACCTACCTTGGGCAAGCAACTAGTAAACTTTATCACTTGTGGATGCGAGTCGAGTGCGCAAAATGTTTGAAAAATGTTTGAAAACTATCGCTAACTTACTACTTTCGTGACACATACTGAACATACTACGTCACTATAAAGATATGCTGTGTTTCTTTGTAGATGACGTTTTTATTTATTATGAAATGATGATTTTTTTTGGTGGAGGGTTAGGCACACAAAACTAGCTTAACACCGCCACTCTTTATTGAAGTGCTTGACCAAGCCAGGAAATCCAGCAGTCATGTATACCTGTATTAGTGGTATCTATATTGTCTCTAGTTCTATATTTTTTTTGGATTTAAGCACTGTTCTCCCAGTGTGATATTTTACTTTTTCATTTTATCTAGTCGCCATGATATAGCTGAAATATTGCTGACAGTGGCGTTAAACACCAACATTCAAATTCATTTTATCTAGCATCTAGATATCTACCTTTGTATGTTATTCCCAGTTTTGTGTTGAGTAGTCATGGCAACACAAGATTAAATAAATTGTGAAAAGTTAAGTTTCTTATGTTAGGAATATATCCTTGGTAGGTGGCATGGTTAGATTAAACAATAAAGGCAATAACAATTTGTACCACACCAGTAATGCTGAATTAATATTTAGTATGATTATGGATTTTCATGACGAATGCCACTAGTACAGCAGGAACTGATTTCCCTTTCGGAGCAGCTAAATTTGTCGACAATTCTTTTTCTTTTTGGTCTTTTTTCTCTTTGGCCGTTGCATTGTCTCTGTTTCTTTGAATAACTGCTTCTGATTACCCCTTTGGTATCTCCCAACCTTTGTTCCATTTCATTAAATCAAATTATATTAACAAGTCTTTTATGCAACCAAAGTCGTCTAAGGTGAGGCATAATAACATATTGCTTTTGTTATATAGGACTGACTTTGTAGAGATTTGCACTACCTTCCAGTTAAGAATGTCTTTATTAAAGATATATTGCTTGTGGTTCATAAGGTCTTCATTTAAGAGATATTGCTTACACAGGACTGATAAATTATGCAAATGGGTGGGGGATGAGCTCTTACCATGTACAATGTTATTTAATAAATACTAAATAGTATTAAGAATTATGTATTTTTGCAATGATACTTACCAAAATGACTTTCCGTTTTGTTGGCCATTTCCTGTCTTTTCGAAAAATACTAGTCCACAAAAATCGTAGAAAATTTAACACATTGGGAATAAGTAAGATCAATAAGATCAGGGTAAAACTCGTGCAGCATTCCTTCCCAGACATATCGCTCGCGTCAATTTGGTTACTAAAACAATTTCCGGTTTTGTTCAGTTTTGCTGCAAGTCCTATGAAACTCAATTTACTTGCTACCAAACAAAATAAGAATATGCCTCCAAAAATAATTGTAGCAACCCATTTTGTACATACTACTAATTTTGAAGGTTTTCCGAACGTCGCGTTGTTGGGTACGTATTTTCTGTCTATCTTTGAAATACCGGAAGCTGAGAGATGTGACGTGTTTCCGGTCCTGGATGTTGGTGTTGATGATGTTGTTGGTGTTAATGTATTGGACGACACCGTGGCACCATAATTCTCGTAATCATCCATCCTTAATCTCACTGATCCTGTTAAAGACAAATTCAATTGTGATATTTATTAATATTTATTGATTGATTGGTGTTTAACGCCAACTTTAACAATATTTCAGCTATATCGTGGCGTTATAAATGTTGAAAATCGATTGAATTTCAGGTTGATTGTAACGTGAGAATTATCTTAGCTATATTCATTGTGAAAACAAAGTTACAAATAATAAATCGCGGCGGGTAATAGTGATATGCCTATGTCAAAATACTTTTGACTACCACAACAAATGCAGAGATCTTCAAACTCTTCTTAATTCAACATACAGAAAGGCGCCTCCCAGATACAATGTACTGTAAAGTCAATTTCAAATATTTCGATACAAATTAAAACACTCACCAGTAAGACATGGTCAGAGAAAAATGCAGATTACAATGATACAATGCAGTGTTTTACCTTTATCTACTAGTAATAAAGGATATTGATGTAAATGAACATGAACATTAAAGACCATCCAGCATTACTCTTAGACACCAAAAAGAGTTTGAAGATAGCAAAGAGGTAATCAGAATCCGTATATCGAAGAAGACCAGACAACACAATGGCCAAAAGAATAAGTACAAAACAAAAAACGACCAACAAAACATACACATAAAACCAAAGATCGAGTAACACGAACCCCACTAAAAACCGGGGGTCAACTAAGGTGCTCCGGAAGGGTAAGCAGTTCCTGCTCCACTTTTCAATTTAATCAAATATCCTTTATAGCCAAGAACAAGAAGTGTCGCAAAGATGTTATAACAATGCTTCTGGGTTCTTTGGCTTTTTGGAAGACACCCGCCATGCAATTTTTTTTAAATTCAAAAGTAATATTAACAATAAAAGCGAATGTACTCGCAAAAGTTGACCCTTTTCAATATAATAAATTGTCTTTTATTAAAGAACAAAGTGTCAAAAAGATGTTATTACACAGCAATTCTGAATTCTGCGGCGATAATGTTGGAGCTTAAATCAAGTTAAGATAAAAACAACTTACCATTTCACAGTATTAATGGAAAAACACATAAATGACGTAAACTGTCATCGATGTAGATTATTACCTGTGATTTTTCTTACTTCCTAGTGACTTTGTATAATGCAGAAAATAGTATTTAAATTGAAGATACATTAACCTTGAACATCCAGTCACATGAGCGTTTTACCACTCTGAGAAAGTGTGCACTAAGTACAAGTATTTAAGACTCGTACAAGTATTCAGTATATAATGCATTGCCATAATGTACCAGTAAAGTTACTTATATATGTATGTACTCAATAATATACATGTATGTATATATGATGATAATCAAATATTATTAAATAATAGTTTAATTTGATTTGAATATTTCAATCTGATTGGCTAATCCGGCTGGAGAAAATTTGTGTTATACTCGATAACCTGGGTTGGTATTATGATGTCACCAACGTATTCATTTGCCAACGACAAATTCTAATAGTCACATGAAATAACCGTAATTAAAATCGAGGAATTATTAAATTTTGTTGTAAAAATTAAATTATAAGGAATATTTGAAATTGTTGAACAGGTTAAACTTGCATAACATGGTTTGGGTCAGTTTACGCTTTTCATAAACCGCTTTTCATAACCAGGTTATATCGTATAATTTGTTCAACAATTTCAAATATTGCTTAAATAATATCAACAATGAATGCATGTGAACTTAATCTTCATTCATAAATTAGATTGATGGGTTAGGGGTTATGGTGTTTAACGCCACTTTCAACAATATTTCAGTTATATCGTGGCGATTAGTTTTAATGGTGGGTGAAACAGGAGTACTCGGAGAAAACCACCATCAATTAAATTGGGGGGTTAAGGTCATGGTGTTTAATGCCACTTTCAACAATATATCAGCTATATCGAGGTGGTCAGTTTTAATGATAGAGGAAACAGGAGTACCCGAAGAATACCACCATAAATTAATTTGATAAAAATTGACAACAAGTGTACGAAACACTACCAAATAAATCTGAAGAATTGACATTTTGCATATTTTCGATTTGATTATAATCTGCGGTGGTAGGATATTGCTTCCCACATCATGACGTTTCTATCGCCAAACCTGTCAACTTCCTGTATGCAGGCTGTGCAACGAAACGTTCATTTCGACGCAAGTATACGCGGATTCGTTCATCACATCTGAACCAAATTAGGCAGCAGTTTCTCTGTCCAAACCCTCAATATAAGAAACCAGCGAACGTGTGCACGTCTGTGTACCTGGATACAAACTGGTCCAACGTAAGGTCGTATTGACCTATTACGGACTGTTTGGGTGGGAATTTTCCGTAAACCGAGGATACCAGCAGCGGTGGTTGTAGCAGTGACCATTAGATTACGAAGATGGAACACCCGGATATACCGACCTTGGGCTGGATTGTTGATGCGTGGTCTACTATTTCTATGGCGATCTTGAGCTGATTCAGTTTGATTTAATCTCTGCCATAGGCGTGAAATTGTGCTCTGGTGAACGCTGAATTGTAGGGAGCCTTCATTTTACGATTGTCTAGTCTGAAGTAGGCCGATGACGCTGTTACGTGTAGCTGGGTTCAATCTTAGCATAGAGGCACTTCACAGTAGCAATGACTATCACCTGTTTAACACCCACCTTTTATACACTATAATTGCCCAAGGCGGTTCTTGTCCCGAAAGACTTTTTTGGCTTTCGGTCTTTTAGGTTAGAGTGTACCTTATGACGATTATTCCAGAAAAGCGTTCTGCACACTAAATTAGATATCTACGCTTTTATTATAATCATTCACTTCACAAATAAAACTAACCACCACAACATAGCTGAAATATTGTTGAAAGTGGCGTTAAATAAAATAAACCTTAACCATGATCAAACCGTGTATCTTCAATAAACACTTCTTTCTCTAGGATTTTACGCTAGGGGGCACACTTCATTGCGAGGGGTCAACGCCTAGGTCCACTTCGGGTCCAGGGCAGCTCCCGGTGGGGGGACCGGGGCAGAAGCCCCCGTAAGCTTCTGGGAATTAGAAAATATAGGACCTCTTTTCTGAACCAAAATTGATTAAAATTGTACCATGTGCGGCATGATGCTTCACATCGAAGGTACGTACAATGAAGTATGATATTTTACTCAAGACGTAGAGCCTTGTTACGATTTCAATGTGAAGAATAAAAATCAAAGGCTTTTGCTTGTTCCAGGAAAATATGTGTGATTTTGTTCAATGCACATTACCCTATATTCCTTCGCTCAAAAGAGAAAGAACTAATTCGTATGTTTGAAATAGTATTAAGAAGGGGGAAACAGACATATCTCAAACAGAATGGAAAATAACAGGTGAAAAATATTCTCAACTTACGCCGCATGCATGGCTTTCAGAAAACTGTGACGTCTGCTTTAAAATTGATCAATAATTGGTAATCCTATGGAAGATTTATATAACATGTACAAACAAATAGATCACGAGATAAAAAAATTCAAAAAATGACTAAACCGAAACTATATTATGCACATATAAACAGAACACATACACATTGTTATATAAATTGCAAAGTAGAGATGAGTCTAAAGAACAAAGTGTTAATATCACGTATTTAACATATCTTGAGTGATTGTCAGACCAGTCACGCCAATCTTTTTTTATGGGGCGCGCGCCGGGTGTGCCCCCGCCTGGATCCGCGCCTGAATGTATATAAAATGAAATATATATTGGTATTGGTATTTCCAACAAAGTCAGTATTTAAACATTAGAAAAATATACAGTACAAAACATACGTAGATAAGCATGGGGCCCTATGCTCGTGGACCCCCGGGCAACTTCCCAGCGTGCCCATGCGTTAAGACTTCACTGAATACACACCACTCCTACATCCCTCCAATGTTAATGTTAAAGATTTACAGACCACGTTGGACGCAATGTGATGATAATACTTTACATGACCCGTTGGGTCTGGTCATGGCGAGGTAAGCGTTGATCCATCTGCGACTTGTATAAACATGTACTATATATGCACGCGCTAGAAAACAGACCCAAAACATGATAACGTAAAATAGTTAAAGCATTTGGTTTTGCAGTTTCTAAGAAAAAGATTAAATATTAATATGAAAAGTTATGGATAACAGACGACGGACATTATATGATAATACATCACTTGGCCGCTTTTGCCAGTTGAGCTTACAAACATGACAATTATTAAATAAAATATGGTTGTGATCCGTCTTCTGTAATTAAAGTCGTCAAAATGAAATACAATCGAATTGATATTAAATGGTGACTTGTTTCAACCTCATTTAAAATATACCTAGTCATTCTTTAAACTTTTCCATCACGTTCACGATCTTTTATTACATGACGTTCACGATCTTTTATTACAACAATATTTCACTCTTGAAAGTGTACTTTTTTCCTGTTCTAGTTAAAGGCCTTTATCAAACAGAATCATACAGTTTACATGTAATGCAGTAAGTACGCATTTAAACCACAGATGGATGCTAAGTGATAGCAATAGCTAATTTTTGTTTTAATACTTGCAAGCAATTATTTGTAAAATAATTTATTGTATTATTTCCATTAAAAGCTACAGAAAATATTATTAGTGTCATAAGTTTGATGAAAATCCAAAAATATTTTAACAGAGAAAGTGTGTTTTTAAATGAATAAATAGGGTAATTTTCAACAGTTGACATATTTCTGTCTAAAAATAGCGTAATTGCAATGAGATGTTTGTTGGATACTTTTTTGTATAGTAAGGTCTAATATATCACAAAAATAATCCAACAAAAACCTAATTTTAATTCTAAAATGACGTCCTGCTTTCGCTTTCTGAACATATTTCGTAAACGTAAATATAAATGACCGTCTTCCAATCAAAATATACTACCGTAAGTGTACTCTTAGACATATCAGAATCGAAATAAGTATTCATGGAAGACAGAATGTGTTTTGAGTTTGAACATGGGTTGGCGGAAAATAGTATTTTATCCTTAGCCAGCGGCGAGTTTTGAGCTTTAACATGGGTTGGCGGATAAAATATACTAATATCCGCCAATCCATGTTAAAACTCAAAACACATTCTGGCTTCCTTGTGATGGAACATAAACAAGTTCCTTGTGTATGGAGAATGTCATATTCAGAACAAAAAGCATCAATTGTTTGGAGTGGTCATTGGTGTACCCTGTTGCAATGCATTTTTTCTGTCCCTATCCATTTATCCTGTCCCAAGCCATGACCTGCATTTCCAACATCAGATGGTGTTGTCTCCCCTTATTGTGTTCAGTGAGTGGCGATTGATATTGGTGGAATTGTTGACCATTACTGTTTTAACTTTCTTTTCATAATTATCTACTTCTTTTTTCCCTTCATGGCCATTATCCAAATGCCACCTTTCAACCATCAATTATTGATTGTAAACTTAATTCTCATCATGAAAATATAAAAAATGTATATAGTTGAAATACTGCTTACTTGACATTAAAAACATAATCAATCAACCATTCATTTCAACCAAATTTGTTGGATATGGTCCAACATTTCACATTCACAAGGTATGCATATTCATATGGATTCCTGTGACACATTAAAAAAACATACTTTCAGCAAACCAATTATTTTCATTGATTGATATGAAAAGAAAGTTTATAAACAGTGATAATCATAAATTCCATCAATATCAATAAAACAATTACCTTTCATCTTAACTGAACTTGAGCCGTCGTGATCGTATGGTAGTTTAATTCACAAATACCTGTGCAATCGTTTCCTGTCACCACTTAAGTTGTGAGTTTCAGCCCCATTCATGGCGAGGTGTACCCGATAAAACAATATGTGATCAAGTTTGTCAGTGACTTCCGACAGATCTGTGGATTTCCCTAGGTTCTCCAATTTCCGCCATGTACAAAAGTAGCAACTGAAATAGTTTTGAAAGTGGTGTTAAACACCTAACCTCCAATGGACAAGTGATGGATCAAAAGTATGTAGTGTATTACATACAACACCTTTGTGTCATAATGTGGCATATATTTACAAGTACCAATAATACTACAATATTGTTTCCACACAATTCTGGGCACTGTTATTCACATATCATGTCATTTAACAATGTACTAAAACAGAAACAACATCACTTTCAAATTCTTTATTAACAATTAAATTAAATTATCTCCATGATCTCAAAATTATGTTTCAGTGTTTACTGCATCTTAATATGTACATGTAGGTATGGCTGAATCCTGATTTATTGTTTGAAACTGAAAACTACAATTATTCATGTGTTTCTGAATCATTAAATAAATATTCAATCACTTAATTCATCACATCTTTCTGTCTTTGATCACTGAATATTGAATCCAAAATATCCATACCATAGTATTTTTTGGATTTAAACATGAACATTTTTGAACAAGTTCATAAAAAATCTCGTAATATATATTAAAAAGATCATCATTATGCTTATACAGTTCAAATTTGGGCACATTCTGGCTTAAAATAGAGCAGTTGTGGCCATTTGAAAATTTTCTATTTTTAGTAACGGCGGTCAACTTGGATGGAAGGTGTGGCTATCGGACACAAATATGAAAGGGGGTCATCCAAGGACCATTTCAGCAAAGTTTTGTCTAAATTGGTTCAGTGGTTTCTGGGGAGAAGATTAAAATGTGAAAAGCTAACGACAGACGACAGACGACGACGACGACAGACGACGGATGAAACCTGATGACAAAAGCTCACGTGGTCTTTGGCCAGGTGGGCTAAAAATGCAGGACGGCAACGTACCTGTTTTGTCGAAAAAGGGGACCCTAGCTCTGCTAGCTCTGAATGGTGGTACTTGTTTTACAGGCAGAGTTAAGATCAATCACTTAGGTTCCTTTTGCATCATATATTTATAAAATATTTGTGCATAGTTTAAGACGGATTGCACAATTTTTTTTTCAAAGTATGTTTTTTTTACTAATTGTCCCGATTTGCTGAGAATGAGTGTAAAGTAGAAGTACTTTCGTTTTACATATACGAAAAGAAGAGTGATTCATCTTTCATTTGATACTAAAATTTACATAGAGTCAGAGAAAATTTTGTTCACAATTTAATCGTCCTCGGAATCGTTAAGTGTGCAGGCTTATAATACGGCCTGTAGCCTATAACCTATGTCCAACATACCGAATTTTTTCTGTCAAATTTCAAGGATCCTGGATCTATATAATTTACCCTGTATACAGGAGCTGATTACAAATCCTCCCACCAAATTATCGTGGAAATTCAAATGCAAAAAAAACAGGGATATAAATTGGGAAGTTCAAGCTGGTAGCCCAGACAAGACTGTTGATAAAAAATATCTATACATGTATGATGCTTAACTAAATTATAGGTAAAAGTTCAGTAGCCCAGACCAAAATCTAGGGCCCATGGGCGACTGGGCCCCCTGTCCCTGAAAAAACTGTGCAAAATTTCTGGACATACAAATTGAAAGACTTAAAGTTTGGCAAGTCATCACTCAGATTTGTATATAACGAGGTCCTGAAAGTAGGCTCCATACATAAACTATGGACTTCACTCTATTCAACGGTATCTGATGTGAAGAAAGTAATAGTCAAATGTAGAATGCTAACAGGAGCCTATCTATTACAAAAAGATAAACACTTTTTTAAAAAAACTTTCTATTGAATTTATCAGATAATGTGATGTTCAATACATATGATGTATACAACTCTCAACTTTATCTTTTGTTTGATGACATCACCAGCATAGTCTAATATTAAATTGTACTCCGATAGGTCGTTTATGTACTTCTGGAATAATAAGGGCTCAATAACAATCCCTTGCGGAACTCGAGATGTTTCGATGTGGTATAGACGGGTGGGTTTGTCTATTACCTGTTTAAGGATATGGTCGTCGAATATGTCAGCAATTCTGAATCTGGTTTACTAGGGATGACTTATGATGTATTCCAGTTAATGTGGTCAAGAAATAATATCACCACATACCCATTGTGTGATCACGGATATGTCCCATTTGTCATAAACGCTTCCCGATCCTTTCCTCTTTCAAGACTTATCACTGGGTTTGTGACTAGAGTAACACAATGAGAAGCACTATTGGAGCAAGAGCTTCTTACTCTACCGGAACACCCGAGTTCACCCCAGGTTTTTTTTTATTCGTGTTGCTTGATCTTTAGTTTTATGTGTTGTATTTAGTAGATCGTTGTCCTTTTTCTTTTGGCCATTGTGTTGTCTGTCCTTCGATTTAGAGATTCTGGTTACCTCTTTGGTATCTTCAAACTTTTTCCGCCTTGTGATGCAATTTCTGCCAAAATGAATTCACGGTCTGTTTTCAGCACGTACCTCACACACGCATATCAAAGCTATGTCACCATGATGCCCCCAATACATATACTAACATAATATAGCCTCTTTTTTATGGAACGATAACTTTGTCACACGTAAAACAATTCCCACATATAGAGACTTGCAATTGATAATTGACATTCAGCAGGTTAACTTGGTCTATTAGAAATGGTCGATTTAGGATCTATGATTTTAAATATTTATGTGAACTACCTTTGGTGTTCGACATTCATGTGATTTTATATGGGCGAATCATGCGCAGATGGCGTAGCTATTTATTAAATACAGATTAATACATGGGCATTTCCATATTGGCCTGGTTATCATCTCGAGACCCCCATATTGGCCCGAGAATGCCCATGTATTAAACTATTTATTACATACTTCCGACATCTAGAAAAGAGACACCCATATTGACCTGAGACGCAGTCGAGGCCCATATTGGCCCGGGCCAATATGGGCCTCGATATGGAAATGATCTTGTAGTAATCCAATAACAGTTATTTTCCCGGTGTGTGAAAATATGGACAGTTTTCTTCCGGTCATATTGATCATACAAAAATGCCTTTATTTTAACTAAGTATGTAATAAATAGTTATATTATGCTTTCATGCTTGAATGCATCTGATATTTAACTTGTTGCCATACTCTTCAACTTGTTGCCATAATCGTCAAATTGCTGCCATTCACTCCAGCTTGTTGCCATACCCTTCAACTTGTGGCCATAATCGTCAACTTGCTGCCATTCACTTCAACTTGTTGCCCTACTCTTCATCTTATTGCCATAATCTACAGCTAGTTTCCATATTCTTCAACTTGTTGCTATGATCTTTAACTTGTTGCCATAATCATCAACTTGTTGCCATGATTTTCAACTTGTGGAAGGCGGTCATGCAATATTTGGTTGAAATACATCGATAAAGTGAGGGATAGAAAATCTTGTCTGAAAATGATATCTACTAAATAAATATACTGTAATGATACCAATAATTAATTATCACTACCAGTGTTTGCACCTGGGGAAGCAGTTGACTTCCGGCTTGCCACAAGCAGACGACTCCTGGTTCAGATATTAAGGATGTCATCATTTCATGAGGATTTATAACGTTTCTCAGAGGGGTTGTCGAGGGTAGCAATACTATTGTAACACTCTTAATGAACATGTTGGAGCATAACATGAGTTATTGTTGTAAACAACGTGGTTGTCCACCAGTCTGGGGGAAATCTTAGGGTTGTCACTGAATTCACCAATAATTGTCTACGGTCATATGACTAGAAATTATCAAATAGAAATAAACGTTAGAGAGTACCGAAGAAGCTATCAAAATTATACAATCCAGAGAAACCGGCAATATAGGGTACACAAGTGGAAGAAAAACAAAACCAAATAAAAACAAAACAAAGTATGTATTGGACACCACTATACGCAAACAAACACAAATAACGTAAATATGACATGAGCCCCGTCTACAAACAACTGGAGGTAAAAACGAACCGAAGGTCGTTTTTATGCGAAAATCGTAACGGACATCACAACACGGAACTCAGAATGCAAAGACACATAATAGGACAACACAAAAATCTGAAAAGATGAGCAACACGGACCCACTGAAAACCGGGGGTGAACTGAAGTGCTCGCGACGGGTAAGTACTTCCTGACTCTTATAGGCCACACGAAAGCATTCATCGACAATATGCATAATTTTATTGTATCTTCCATTTTTTAAATATTAATTTTCAGTTTGGTTTTTATTTTCCATAATCACTTTTATTTGTATTCTCTTAATATCTCGGCAACGACTGATCACGCTCCGACATCCATTGATCATAATTAGAGAGTGTCGGAGCATGGTTAACCATCGGTTATCATTAGAGAGTATCGGAGCATGGTTAACCATCGGTTATCGACGATGCTATTATCACTTGATGTCATCATTTATTTCTTTCTTTCATTTTTAATATCAATTGTCATCTTCATTATCAATTTAATTCCTCACATGAAAAGTAAATATTAAACATAGTATATCCGAGTTCACAATCTCGGAAGTTGACGATAATATTTGTAATCGAACCGACATGAATTCTTCCGCCGACAGAAGTCGTTCATATTTTCTGTAATATTATAATCCGAGGCAACACAAAATACA
>MJUT01031811.1:75037-106219 GCA_002080005.1 Gigantidas platifrons
TAAATATTTAAATAAGTTAGGTAAATTAACCATATATCATTCATTCATATTGTCTAACTTTAGCTTCTGTCCACTTTCATGGCACTTTTGTAGTGAAGCCAATACAAATAAAATAGAAAAAATTCAGGAGCGAGCACTAAGATTCATTCATAATGATTATAATAATACATATGAAAACTTGTTAATAGTATCTAAACTTCCAACATTAAAAGTGAGAAGGCTGAGAACTATGGCTATTGAGGTTTATAAAATTTTACATAAAGAAAGTCCTTCATATTTACATGACTTAATCAAAATTAAAGATACTAAATATTGTTTTAGGTACGACAACATTACAGAAATTCCTTCAGTACGAGCCACAAGGTATGGTCTAAAATCCTTTCGATATGCTGCTGCTAAACTGTGGAACGAGAAACCAAACCATTTTAGAACACAAACATATTTTAATCAATTCAAAAAGTTAATAAACTCATGGAATGGCAACTCGTGCCGCTGCCATGCTTGCTGCTAGTATTAATTAATATTTTTTTATAGAATAGACATTGCATGAAATTTGCCTTACTACTGCCTGTTTTACTTTGTATGCTTTTCAGTTTAACTTGTGCTTTATTTTAGTGCTTAGCTATTTCTACATGAATATTTTTAAAATATGTTTTAAAAGTGCATGAATATTTTATGTGTGTTTTGAGTTGATTTGCTTATTTGCTTAATTTTAGAATGCTTATAATTTGCATGAATGTACTTGTATGTGTAATATATGGTATAAATGTCGTCATCTATTTTTTGTATTGACTTCTGGTCCTATGACAGTTAGTGCGCAGAGAGGCACTTGCCACATGCATACATATCATCTGGATATGTATTTGTATTGCATGACATGTTTTATTGTGCTGTATTTATGTAATTTTATTATGCATGTCGGTTTGAAAAGCTCTTGAGAGCTTATGCTGTGCTGTTATAAAATGTACCGACTTTAAATAAAACTTTTTGATTTTGATTTGATTTTGAATACGTGTGGTGACTATAGTAGAGGCCTGTGTTAGCACGTGTGGTGACAATTGTAGAGTCCTGTGTCAGTACGTGTGGTGACTATAGTAGAGTCCTGTGTCAGCACGTGTGCTGACTATAGTAGTGTCCTGTATCACCACTTGTGATGACTATAGTAGTGTTCCGTGTCAGCACATGTGGTGACTATAGTAGTGTCTTGTGTCAGCACGTGAGGTGAATTTAGTATGCCATTTGTATGGATCATTTGGAATTCCAATATTTTGCCTGTGGGTGTGCCTGATGGGTTTGATCTAGAAGCACGTAATGTGGGTATGCCTGATGAGTTTTATCTAGAAGCACGTCATGCGCACTAAATTAGATATCTACGCTTTTCATTTTGCTTTGTTTTACGAAACACTAGATAGTCTTAGGGTTATGGTGTTTAACGTCACTTCCAACAATATTTCTGTTATATCGTGGAGTCCAGTTTTATTGGTGGAGGAAACCGGAGAACCTGGAGAAAGCCACCGACCTGCTACAAGTCACCGACAAACTTATCCTTACAAGGTTAGTGATGATAGGCACTGATGAATAGGTAGTAATAAATCCAACTACCATACGATCACAACCATGACGGCCCTCTACACGTTGATGCATAAGCACTTGATTGCTGTACTAAGTCGTTGTTAATACTTTTATATCCACTATATCAGGTGACGGCTTTAATGTGATGTATTACCTAATGTTATTATCACCGGGTTTGTAACTAGATTAGCACGACGGGTGTCACTAGTGAAGCAGGAACTGCCAACCCTTCCGGAACAACTGAGTTCACCCGCGGGTTTTTAGTGGGGTGCGTGTTACTTGATCTTTAGTTTTATGTGTATGTTTTGTTGATCGTTGTTTGCCCTTTTGTACTTCTTCTTTTGGCCATTGTGTTGTCTGTTCTTCTTCGATATATGGATTCTGACTACCCCTTTGGTATCTTCAAATTCTTCTTATTATCTATTTACTCCGTTAAATATATAATCCAAAAACGACGTGCTTGGGGGCAGATCGGCGGTTTTCATCAGGTCCTTACCCAATCAATAATACACATATCAGTCTAGATGCAATTTTGTGGAAAGTCCCGTTAATGACTTAGAATAATAGCTGTGCCGAGAACACTATGTCCAAACAAAACCTGTTTAAAGTTCATGTTATCCCGATTTGCCCCAAACATGGGGTAATCATAATATTTAATCGTAATCAGTCGTAATCGATTACATTTTTTCATGTAATCGGATGTAATCTGTAATCATCCATTTTTTAGATTACATGTAGCCGCAATGTAATTGATTACATTCATTTTGATCTTGTAATCATGATTACTTTCTGATTACATTTAGATTACTTTCCATCATTTTGACTTATTGTGTCTGAACTGAAACATACAATGTATATCTCTTTGAATATTTAATGTACGATTTATATAAATGAATTTTCTTCATGAAATTTATTAAACAAATAATGTAGAATTGTTTACTAGAAAAAATATAAAGTTTATTGACATCTAAATAAAAAAAATATGCTATGAAATTCAAATGCTAAAAACTACAAAAAATCTATTAAAATAAAGTGGTAATCACAACATGATCAAAAGATATTATTTTATGTTTAATTGCAATCACAGCAACAAAAACATATTAAGTATTAATTATGGCTTCAAAGACTTGATATCCAAATAATTAATATCTCCTTTTCAATTGTTTAGGGTTTCGAAATTTCAGTGAAAGGAATTTGTCGGCTTGTGTAAAACACAACAAGCTCTGATATTTATAAATTATCTGACACAACTTTATATGAAATCGCTTCTAGGAAAGACTATCAACATGTCCTCATGATTCTCATAAGATAAAGAAATATTTTAAGCAAGTTTAAAAAGAGATCTAAATTTCAATAAAAATATTATATAAAAAGCAAAATGTAATTTATAATTTTCAGAAATATTTATGTATGATGCTTGTAGTAGAATAACAAAATATTTTCAATCATACATATTACAAATTAATCGGAAAATAGGAAGTTGCAATATTTGTAAAATGTTTGATATTTAAAAAAAATATATTCCAATGGGGCTTGTATCTGATATTCAGAGATATGTGATATTTCTGCTTTTTATTTTGGTGCTGATTTTCCTTTTAATATTGGATTATATGATAATTTTCATTTGTGTGGGTTACTATACTTGTAATGAATATTTTATTAAACCTATTTACACAAATTAAGGATTTAGTTTTCATATTTAGACTGAGAAATTATGCATATTTTTAAGCAAAAGTTTAGAATCAGAATGATTTTTGTTTTTTTTTATCTTCTGAATTAAATATCAAGGACACACATTGAAATGCTGTGAAATATAGTAATGGTGATTGTTACATAATTTTGTGTCATAAATAAGACACTAATGATGGAACGATTGCGCACAATTTACCTGTATTTGGGTGTCACGATTGCACACACTACCTATGTGAAGATAGTATTACGTTTGCGCACAATTCAAAATTCTACAACCATTTGTGAATGAACAGTATTAACTGTAAAATGAATCTTTACACTACCCGTATGATCTCCGGATAGAATTCGTGAGTATTACTTATATCCTTTTTTAATTTACACACATATTCATTTCAAAAATAAATTTGGGCTGTTAACATGGAAAAGTTTACAACTAATCGTGGAAAACCATGAATCCTATATCAAGGATTTAAGTATAGAGTTTATAGAGAGTCAAAGGCAAGGAGAACATGGCGTTGTACTAAGAAAGACTGTAAAGCAGTATGCTCTACATATCTTAATGATTTAATGATCATAGATTGTAGATTTGAGCACAATCATGCAGAACCTGACGATAGAACTGTAAAAAGACTAAAAGTTAGACAAGAATGTAAAAGAAAGGGTACGGATGAACCTGGAGAACGTCCTAGCAAAATAATAATGGGTGAAATCGCAAGACAAGACTCGACAGAACTGGTACCAGAAGATGTGAAATCTGTACGAGAGGCCATATACAGAAGGAGGAGGAAAACACAACCAAAACTACCACAGTCAAGAGAGGAAACACGTACACGAGGCGCTACACGTTTTCTAGCCAGGACGAGAAGATGATACACATAAACAACATTGAAATGAACATTATAATGTTTTCAACAGAAACAAACCTCAAGTTTTTGAGTAAGCCTGACATTCATTTGTTTGCTGATGGGACATTTCAATACTGTCCGGAGTTTTATTACCAACTTTATACTATACACGCATTCAGGAATGGTCAGTATATTATATACCATGTGAATTCTGTCTGTTGCCCGACAAGACTACGTAAGCTTACATTAACATGTTTCAGCATTTTGTTCAATCTTGTTCACAGTCTGGAGTAAATTTTGATATTTCTGTTCTGCACTTAGACTTTGAAATTGCCGTTCATAAGCAGTGCTTTCAATTTGGCCACATATGTTGATTAAAGCATGTCAGTTTCACCTTGGACAGGCCTGGTGCAGAAAAATCCAAAACGTAAATTGAGCGGAGAATACAAAGATCCAGGATATGCTATTGGGAAGTGGCTGAAGAAGTTTTTTGGATTAACTTATTTAGAGTCGCTGATGTTGCTGGTTGTTTTGCATTCGATATTTTGCACGACGCTTCATACAATGAAAGGGCAATGGAGTTTGCAGATTATGTTCTGAATACCTATGTTGACGAGAGGGCGAAATTCCAGAGTCATATATGGGCAGACCCAAATCTCGATAGCAAGAGAACCACAAATGGATGTGAACATTTCCACAGACAATTAGGAACAATGTTTTACAGCACTCATCCAAATATATTTGACTTTGCCGAAAAACAAAAAACGATTCAAACAAACAATTACCTCAAAATACGTGCATCGATGAACGAAATACCAATGGAAAAACCGCAGAAGCAAACAATTGTTAACATGAGAGAAAGTCAGAATGACTTTATTACAGGGATCATTACGAGGACAGAATAGATCAGGAAGATGGCCTACAAAAACTTGCCAATTGCTTTGTAAATTTGAGAAACTGTTTTAGTTTTTAACTTAGTAATATACATGTTGTATGTTTTATTCTGAAATTAATAAATTGTATGAAAAGATCCTGCACGAAAATCCTACTTCCACCTCCCCGTGGTGAGCAGGGGGCAACAGGTATACAATTTATATCTGGCTAGCGGAAGAGATACTATTAACATATAATTTTTAAGTGTGCGAAAACGTAATACTTTATTCACATAAGTAGTGTGCGCAATCGTAATACTAAATTGTGCGCAAACATGACTGTGCGCAAACGGGTTTCCCACGTTGTCATGACATTTAATGTCATCAGTAATGTAATCGATTACATTTACAAAGTAATTGTAATTTAATCGATTACATTTGAATATTGATGTAATGTAATGTAATCATGAAAATTGCAAATTAATTGCAATGTAATCGATTACATTTTAAAGCAATTGACCCCAAGTCTGTTTTGCCCTGCATGACCTTTGTAAAATTTGGACAAATATGTTCGCCGACTCAGAGACGAAAATAAATTGATTTCTGACCGATTTTGTCATTCTCCAAAATAAGAAACTTGTTGTTAATTGAAAGCATGTTTACCGATGTGTGTATGCAATGTACAAAGTCTGTCTCTCTTTAAGTACTTATGCAAGTGAACGTTATTATTGAACATTCAGAAATTATTGGATGGATTTATTTCTTTTCTCCTATTTCATCATCAATTTATCAGCTTTCAACTTGTTTAGCAGTAGATAATACCAAAGTTCATATTATGGAGAACCAACTGCTACCCTGAACTATATCGTGGTCAACTGGTTTTGGTAATGAAAGTTATAAGAGCTGGTATATGGTAAACTTTTGGAATTAAAAGCGTTGAAATAGGAATGGACATATGCCTACCGGATGATAGGACAGTATTCATTTAAAAATCGATTGAAAGATTAAACTACTATATATCACAATAGTCTACGGTTTATATTTGGCAACATCATTTTACGAAAAGAATTGCATAATAACACTTTACACATCTTATTTCAATATGTAAATGTTCACAATTCTTTGTAGTATATAACAATTATCATATTTGTTAGCACCAAATATATTGAAATAGAACACAAATATCTAAATATCTTAATTTATTGCTTGACAGAAGATCTACTGAAGTACAACACGGACTTCTTAATTTATTGATACAGTAATATATATGTAAACCGTTGACACACAAAACGTTTGCCTCCCACACATTCGTTTATCTTTCGGGAAAAAAGTTTTACAGTCACCACCATGGCATGGTTAAGCGTTACGGAGTATATGTGCTACAAATGACCACGGATAAGTTCCGTTTCTCGTAAACACAGTGTGGCTCTGTCCTTATCATGAATTATCACCGGTTTTGTAACAAGAATAACACGATAGGTGTAACTAGTGGAGCAGGCACTACAAATCTCTCCGGGACATCAGAGTTCAAGCTCGGCTTCAGTGGGGTTCGTGTTGCTCTTTAATTTTCTGTGGAATGTTTCGTAGAGCATGCTTTGTCCTTTTATCCTTGTTCTTGTATTGACTATTCTTCTCGTTTCTGATTGGTGATTTTGTAGAGCATGCTTTGTCCATTTATCCTTGTTCTTGTATTGGCTATTCTTTTCGTTTCTGATTGGTGATTTGCGGCTTTTATTATCTTGTAATTCTCGAAAAAAGGTGTATTTGACTCGCAGCCGCAAGTGATACAGTTTACCAGTTGCTTGCTCAGAGTCGGTGGTTCTCTCCGTGTACTCCGGCTTCCTCCACCACTAAAACTGGACGTCATGATATAACTGAAATATTGCTGTTAGTGGCGTTAAAACAACAAAAATCAAAAATAAATCAAAATCATGTATTTCGCATTTATATGTAGGTAAAAAGATTGTATGCAAAACATTTTATTCTTATATTGTAAGGAAAAAAGACAAACAACTCGCTCAAAAGTGGTCCGATCATACTGACATAACATTTAAATATCTACATACGGAAACTTTAATATTTAAATAGGATATGCTATATATTACTTCCATGACATTTCATAGCAATTTCTATTATTTGCAATAATTTTGTTTTCGCTATTTTCTACTTTCAAACAATGAAGGGTCATGCATTATAAATTCGAAAAGACGGCCATCATGTTCATAAAGTCTCGTACCAATTGGTTCTTTACAGTTTTGTTCAAGATTTATTTTTACGAAACCTTTTGTAATGAATAAAGAGTACACCAGAATAATTTGAAGATACCAAAAGGTGGACAATCGGAAGCCGTAAATTGAAGGACAGTCAAGACAAAGGAAAAAGGACAAAGAGACAGACAAGATCGACAAAATATTACAGAGAAAACTAAATATTCAGCAACATGAATCCCATTTAAAACTGATGGCGGACACAGGTGCTCCGAAAGGGTTAGCAGTTCTACCTCCACCAGTTACACCAGATCAATTTCAATTTTAAAAGTATGTGTCAAAATTCTTACCGATAAAACACTCGTGTGAACAAGAATGTCACACGGAATTGGAATAATGAATGATGAAATATAAATTACAAAGCAGGCAGAAAAAAGGGATCAAGGACCGAGAATTTAGAAATAGGAATGATGAATTAAGAATCACGACTTTCTAATCACAAGACATAAATATTCTAATAAAGTATCAAGAATTTGGAATTAGGCAGCAAGAATTTTGACCCTAATATCTTTCCATAATATGCAAGTCAATACATTTAGTATTTTTCATTTGAAAATACAATTCTATATTAATTATCATAATGAATTAAAAAAAAATGAAGATTCATAATGAGTCATGTGGAGTAACGTAATGCTATGAGATCTGAATATGGATTAAATAAAAAAAAATCAAGAATTAAAATAACATCAAAATATAAAAAAAATCCACGAATTGAAGCCATCTTTACATTGAAAGACTGAACATTCACGAAATGCAGCATTCTTTACATTAAAAGAATAAAATCGACGAATTCAAGCATTCTTTACATAAAAATATAAACAAATCATGAATTGACCTTGAAGCATTTTCTGTTTACATACATATAATGGTATGAGATCTGTAGATGGCTTAAATTTGTAAAACAACAAAACATTTCTGTTACTAATTTGGTGATCATGGTAATTGCTCGTTGTTGACTTCAGATATAGATCTATATCAACCAGGTGTTAACAGAATAAAAATCCTCGAATTGAAGCATTCATTACATTAAAAGATTAACATTCAACGAAGTGAAGCATTCTGTACATTAAAAGATTAACATTCAACGAAGTGAAACATTCATTACAGTAAAAGATTAACATTCAACGAAGTGAAACATTCTGTCCATTAAAGGATTGAAAATTGAGGAAATGAAGCTTTCTTTATATCAAAGAGCAAATATCCATGAATTACATTAATAGATTTAAAATCAACGAATTGAATCAGTCTTTACATTAAAGAGTAAAGATCCACAAAATGAAGCATTCTTAACATAAGAAAAACATTATAAAAACATCCAAGAATTTTAGTATTTTGTTAGAAGCGAAAAATAATAATGCTCTATAAACCTATTCTTTATATAAAGAGAGTAAAACTCGATTTTAAGTGAAAAGAATAAACAAGGGGTCCTCATGATTCATATTAATACCCGTAGAATTATATTCTGTCTGTTTTAATTTTTATGTTTGTTCATTCTTAAGCAGGAATGTTGTCTCGTCATACTGTCTCGCCCCTTTTTGTCTGGCTCTCCGACTACGATCTCGTTCCCTTTTTCGACACAAATTCTCTGCTCGTTTAGCATCAGCTACAGCTGCTATATCTTCGTCACTTTTATAAGACCAGCTGGACTTGTATTCGTGGCCGAATTTATATGGTGCTCGTGCAAGGAAATGCGCCAGTGTTAAAAGTCGATGGAATATCATACATATAAATTGTATAATTAGTAGAATCCCGAAAATAACCAAAAATACAAGACCTGAAAAATAAAATATAAATATTTAAGTTGATAACCAGAACTACAAGACCTGAAATATAAAATAAGAATACATATCAATAACCAAAATGAGATAACTTGAAAAAAAACCAACACATTAATAACGAAAAACAAAACCCCAAGATCCTGATACTTAAGGTTCGTGTTACTCGATCTTAAGTTTTATTTGTATGTTTTGTAGATCCTTGTTTGTCCTTCGATTTATGGATTTTGATTATCCCTTGGGTATCTTCAAACTCTTCTAAATGGAAACTGATTAAAAACATTCTACCAGAATAACTGAAAAAATATAATAGCTTCAAATTCTCTTAGATGAATTACCATGTAATGGTGGACAATAACATTTCTGTGTAATCGAGAATACACAACAATGTATTCGAGAACACATACCAATTCTATACCGTTTGACACTTGACCTTCTTATGTGGTAAACATATTAGATGATGGGAAGTTTTTAACTTGATGAAGTTGTTTCCCTGAGGGCTTGGCATTACCTTGAGTTCACTGTCGATTTTAGTGAGATTTGTGTTGCTCAATGTAGTTTTCTGTGTAGTGATTTTGAATACCATTGTTTGTTCTTTTGTTCCTTTCTTTCGGCCATTGCATTGTCTGCCCTTCTTATATTTACGGCGTCTGTTGACTCCTTTGGTATATTCAAACTTTTCTTAGCTGATGGCGGCTATCTTGGTATAGTCAAAAAATGTTCAGCTGATGGCGGCTATCTTGTTATATTCCAATTTTTTCTTAGCTGATGGCGGCCATCTTTAATATACACTTTGCTTTTCTTTCTTCCCATAAACTTTCAAATTATTTGGCTTTCCAGACTTTTGACAATGAACAGACGGTATGAAGATATTTTGGCTATCCTGTTTAGTTGCTTTGGTATTATTGCTCCCAAAACGTTAAATTATTTTGTTTTCCAATCATTCGATTTTGAACGTACATGATGAAGATTATTCCAGAAATGCGTTGTGCGCACACAATTTGATATATACATTTTATCAGAAACGTGTCATGCGCATTGAATTATATATCTACTTTTTATTATTAAATATCAATTTCGGAATTAAGCGGCCATGCATAATTTCTTTTGTGCATCGTCCAGATGTAAGAAAAGTTTGCAGATATACCAAAAGAGTAATCAGAATTCGTAAATCGAAGGAGGATAGACAACACCATGGCCAAACGAAAAAGGACAAACAGCGATCTAAAAAACATTACACATAAAACTAAAGATCGAGTAACACGAACCCCCCTTAAATCAGGGGGTGAAAACATGTGATCCGAAATGGTAGGCAGTTCCTGCCTCACTACTTTTCACTTATTTCACTCACAATCACACTCTTATATAACAATACATACCAACTGGATTACTTCCCAAAACGATCAAATTTATTTTGGAAGCTAAAGTTGAAATCAGAACTAGCCACAGAGAGTTTACAGCTACCAGGATCATTAACCATGTGTTCCTCAGCTCTTCTAATTTGGCTGCAAGAAATAGACATATACAAATAAAAAAAACAATACCAAATGATCAAGGGGCCGTCGTGGTCGTGATCGTATGGTAGTTTAATTAACAACTACCTGTGCAATCAGTGTCTATCTCCACTTATGTTGTGAGTTAAAACCCCGTTCATGGCGAGGTTTACTCGAAACAACATTATGTGATAAAGGTTGTCAGTGATTTGCTACAGGTCGGTGGTTTTCTCCGGGTACTCCTGTTTCCTCCATGAGTAAAACTGAACGCCACAACCACTAAATAATCTATATATACACATTTCTTTAAAAGTTAATTAAGGGGCATAAAACTAGAACCATTAAAGTGTGTAAAAACCAAATCCGAACTTCACTGTATATTAATTTTAAAGCATTAGACCATGGTAAGCTAAAGTGATATTCGCCCTAATACCTCCCCAAAGTGTTAAAGTGTCAAACCACATACCCTTTGCTGGGGTTTTCACCGCTCAGTTTGGTAAAACATCTTCCCATCAAATCTGGTAGTCACGAAAAAGCTGAAACAATGCTGAAAGTGAGGCTCACAATCCATAATCATCACACTGACTCTTTATGTATGATTTTTCTGTACATGTTTGACATTGTATAAAATACTCACTCTTTAACTGCCCCTCTATGCTAAAAGCTTCAGAGGTTGGTTTCAAATGAGTTTCTGTAAGCACCTTCCAGAACTCATATTCTTGAGGGTTCACTCTCTGGATGTCGTGTTTGATGGCATTGTCTAGTCGTTGCTTGATTTCAGCATTCAACAACTCCTCTAAATTTGAATAAGGTTAAAGTCAACTCTTCAAATATTAACATATTGATGAAAAACATTGTGCTGAATTGATAGCCATCTGTTAAGTGATTTATGGTTGCTATGGGTGAACTCCCAAACACTTTAAAATTATTATGCTTTCCAATATTTCTATATTCACTGGGGTAAATCTGATGACCGTAACTGCAATTACGGTCATCCCAAGATGGTGGACGTGGAATCACGTAATAATCTTTCTTGTCGATTAAATTGTTTCTGTAATGTATTTTAAATGGCACATGCATTGGTACGATAGTAATCTATGAACTTATCACAATGAACTCACAAATTACGACTAAAAAATGTATATGAAAGAGAAAATCCGATTTTAAAAAATCGCTAAGATGACCGTAATTGAAAACTGAGATGACCGTAATTGCAGTTTTCAGTTACGTCATCTTAGCGATTTTTTTTAAATCGGATTTTCTCTTTCATATACATTTTTAAGTCGTAATTTGTGATTTCCTTGTGATTAGTTTATAGATTATTATCGTACTAATCATGTCTCATTTAAAATACATTATAGAAACAATTTAATCGACAAAAAAAGATTCTTACCTAATTTCATGTCCACCATCTTAGGATGACCGTAATTTACAGTGTATATTGAGCGGAACGTTGTGTGCACTAACTGTGATATTTACGTTGTTATTACTATTTACAGAAAAATACTTAAGATGTATTAAGAAAGTTTATTTACCGGAATATATCTCAAATTAACCTAGATCGTCGACTATCTACTTCAAAATAGGTTACATATATGTACATCCTCCATATTAATGATTTTGATTTGATTTTTGGTGTTTTAACGTCACTTTCAGCAATATTTCAGCTATACCATGGCGACCAGTTTTAGTGGTGGAAGACGCCGGAGTATCAGGAGAGAACCACCGACCATGGGCAAGCAAATGGTAAGCTTTATCACTTGCGAATGCGAGTCGAGTGCACCCTTTTTGTAATCTACAAAGTCGGGCGTGAGCCCACGCCGTATTGGTGATAGGCTTGCATGAGTTGTTAGGTAATCCAACTACCTAACTCATTGAGCCACCCAGGCCCTTCCTCTATATTAAGAAATACAGGAATATATTTGACACATATCAAAATCGTCCATATTACTGGAACATTATACATGCATCTACATCGTCTATATATATATATATATATATAGATCAGATCATTTTTCTGAACAAGAACAACATTAAAATGCCCCGCAATAAACCCCATACAACTAATTAGGTGTATTTATAGCGGTGTTTGTACAGTGATTGTGTTGTTTACGGATCAATAACTTACAATTAAGCCGTATTTGCCTTTGATTGTTAATCATGCATGTAATTGTAACTGTCACTTCTTTGTAGGTATGTTTGATGATTAATTGTGTAATAAATGTTTATTTAATAAGTTTAAATTTTCATTCTCAATTAAATATTGCACTGTAGTCGTATATTTGTCAAATGTTTGGTTGAAAAGCACAATTTGGTATAAGTCTTTCTTCAAATCGTCAAAAATTTCAGAGAAAAATTGTGTATCTATTTGGTCGCATATTTGTCAAATGTTTGGTTGAAAAGCACAATTTGGTATTGGTCTTTCTTCAAATAGTCAAAGGATTTCAGAGAAAAATATTGTATCTATTTAGTCATCAAATCTGTATAGTCGGATCATACGTAATTTGGTATTAATTTTGTCTTCCAACAGATAATAAACGGAATAATGATAGTCATAGTCTCGGGTCATATATTTCTTCAGAATGTTGAGGTGTCTTCCGAGTACTCGATTACTCGCGAGTATCTGTTCCGAGTACTCGAGTATTGAATTCCAGAAATTTTGACATCCCTTAAATTTATATATATATATATATACAAACGTCTAAGCAAGTGACAACCATACAATATATCTGTCCCACTGGATCTCAAAGTTACTAAGGATACTAAGTTAATACTAAATATTAAATATACGTCTGAAAATGGAACCAAACAGTATGATAATTATATTTTGAAGCTGTAAAATTTGTCTTCTTCCGTTAAGTATATATATATATATACCATCTACACACGCTTATACACATGTCGTACGTATATCCCTAGATTAAATCCTTACGAGACAAGGTAACACTACGACTATTGAAGCTCTTTTTTTAATGAGTGGATGTAGTCGACTGGTCTAGAGCGCTGGATGTAAGGTTAAGCGAATGGTGCTGCAGTGTATCAATGGTGTGAATTCAAATCCCGTCGAGGGAAGAACAAAAATTTGACAACTTCAAAATCTAATTCTAACACTGTTTGTTTCAATTTTCAGACGTATATATAAATATACAGTGAAACCTGTCTAAACCGAACCTCCCTGGGACCACTTTTGTGTTTGGAATAGACAGGCGTTCAAATTATACAGGTTTAATGAACACAGATTTCATACATTAGGACTTTGTTTAACGTTCGATTTATGCAGGATTTCAGTTTATTCAGTGTTCGGTTTAGAGAAGTTTCACTGTATATCACTGTATATATACTGTTGTTGATTTGTTTTGCGAAAATGGATTTCTAGGAGCAATATCACATCGAAAGCGAAGTTCGTTTCGAGCAAAACATATAAATCATAGTATGTTTATCGAGGAACTGTAACGTCATCTTAGAAAACATCGATATTATGTTAATATCAGGCTAATTGCTTGAGAATAGATATTATCACATGTAAAGATCAAAGGGAAAATATGCAAATCATCGGTATAAACAAGAATATATTTTATATCAATCTATCCCTGTCATTTACATGAATTATTTTGAAATTTTGAATTGGGAAATCTTCGCCTGTCACTTTAGCATAGCGCCAATATGTTTCAATGACAACATAAAGAGTACAAAATGAACTCTGTCTTTATCTTTCAGTCTTATACAAACCTTTAGTTGGTGTCCGTAAATATTTTATAGCATGCAGTAATCTTCTCACATGAGCTGAAATCAACGGAAAAAAAATTAAAACAAGAGTTTCACCCGACTATGTATCGATCACGTGGTCAATCATGATGATGGTTCAATCAAAATTGTAAAATATAGGGGAAACATTCAATTCCTTTCCTCCATAGCATATAAAATAATTCATACAATGGTAGGTATAATAATTTCCAAGTCAACAGATCACAGACGACGAACGACAAGGACCACACACTGATAGCAATACACCCCCAGTAACTAGTTACATAAGATTTCCAAGTGAGCGATTGAGTGCTAACGTCACTGAAAAAAACAAAACAAAATGACAGGTGTTTCCCAAAAACATATTAGGGACGGACCATTTAACTTCCAGGGGGGGGATTAAGGTTTTTCTCTAAAAAAATATTATAATTCCCAATGTTGCTGAAAGAAATATTCTGATTTTGGTGGAGGAAAAAAAAATAATCTGATTCAGAGTTTTTGTCATATAACATAATGTTACATTCTGGAAAAAAATTTCGCGCTTTGCGCAACAAAAAAAAATTTCTAACTCTTGTGTTGTCGGAAAAAAAATTTCTCCCCTGCAAGTTAAATGGTCGGTCCCTTATTCCTGACTCCAGGCAAATCAGCATATTTTGTTGCATACATAGTACGAAATGAGAACATCATCTGTTTCAGAGGGTGCCAAAAATAAATCCCTCAATTTGAGAAAGAGCCAAAATTACATAAACCAAAATTAAACACGTGCATCCCGAGAGAAAAACGCAAAAACCGCCAAATTTACGGTATATCTCTGAGCGCAATTAATGTACAAATCTCAGGAGGTATAAAGACAAAGTGAAGCCTGGCCTTCATTGCTGACAACAATTTTATTAAAATGTGATATAAAAGTGTAATCAAAACGTAGGCTTTCGTCAATTATAACGGTACCTACACGTAGGCTTTCGTCAATTAACGGTACCTTTGGTACCTTCAAACCTTTCTCACTGGTAAGAGTCTCCAAAACGTTTCTAATTATAATTATTCCTGATCAAACACAGAATAAAACAAAACCTCTTAATACGTATTCTGTTGATTATGAATAATTTAATTCGTACCAGGAACGGATTAAGAGGGGATGTGTAATACAAAAAATAATGGTAATGTAATGCATTACATTGCTATGTAATTGACCTCAGGCCTGATGTGTATACAAATGTACTTTGCAAAGCGTATGTTGTACAGCATTTATCACAATAATTCCTACAATAGTAACACCGGTGAGTTCACTCCTATGTACCCGCAGCCAGGACTATCTTTCCTGCAGACTGCAAATTATTCGCCCCTCGATCCAACGTCTAGATCCCACGCCCCTTAAGTCAAAACCTGAATTCAATCCTGCATACATTAAAAATAATGCGGTAGCTACATTCGTGTTTAGTAGCGATTACACCTTAATAGAACACCCTCTCCAAATAAAGAAATGTACCTGCTTTAGTAATTGATAGCTCAGTTTCAATATCTGTTCGATCGAACGATTTCAGTTGTTCCAAAT
Source organism: Gigantidas platifrons (assembly GCA_002080005.1). NCBI lineage: Eukaryota > Metazoa > Mollusca > Bivalvia > Mytilida > Modiolidae > Gigantidas > Gigantidas platifrons. Next base: position 90,850 of record MJUT01031811.1, read on the forward strand.
CCTTTTTTTCCCGGATGTGACATTTGGTAAACGCATGCTTGTATTGATGCATTCCGATGTCTTTAAGCCATGTATCTACATTATCCTGAAAAGAGAAAATATATGACCAGGTGACACGCATCTGCTCACATTTTGAGACTCAGATGTGTTATTTAGTAAATGCATGCTTGGATTTGATTGGTGCATACCGATATTCGTAAGCCCGGATGTGATATTTGGCAATGGCATGCTTATATTGCTACACACAAATGCCTTTAAGCTATGTTTCCACATTATCATGAAAAGACAAACATCTGACCATATGATAAAGACTGACCTAGTAACAAACATTGATCACATGACAAATATTGATAACCTTACAGCCATTTCTTCAAAAAAGCTTGCCTAAAAACCTGCCACTCTGAGTTTCTGGTGTATTTTCACTGTCACGTGTACATATCAGAACATGCACATGTACTGCACATCTATGCCTATTCCATATCGCAAGAGCTTATAGGAATGTCTGCTTCTATCAGAACATAACCACATATCTTCTATGTAGTTTTGTGATGATCTATATTTACCTCCAGTTGTTTGTAGGAGGGCTCATGTCTTATTTACGTTATTTGTGTTTGTTTGGTTCGTCTTTACCTCCAGTTGTTTGTAGGAGTGTTCATGTCTTATTTATGTTATATGTGTTTGTCTGGTTTGTCTTTACCTCCAGTTGTTTGTAGGAGGGCTCATGTCTTATTTACGTTATTTGTGTTTTTTTGGTTTATCTTTACCTCCAGTTGTTTGTAGGAGGGCTCATGCCTTATTTACGTTATTTGTGTTTGTCTGGTTCGTCTTTACCTCCAGTTGTTTGTAGTATGGCTCATGTCTTATTTACGTTATTTTGTTTGCCTGGTTCGTCTTTACCTCCAGTTGTTTTAGGAGGGTTCATGTCTTATTTACGTTATTTGTGTTTATCTGATTCGTCTTTACCTCCAGTTGTTTGTAGGAGGGTTCATGTGTTATTTACGTTATTTGTGTTTGTCTGGTTCGTCTTTACCTCCAGTTGTTTGTAGGAGGGTTCATGTCTTATTTACGTTATTTGTGTTTGTCTGATTCGTCTTTACCTCCAGTTGTTTGTAGGAGGGTTCATGTCTTATTTACGTTATTTGTGTTTGTCTGGTTCGTCTTTACCTCCAGTTGTTTGTAGGAGGGCTCATGTCTTATTTATGTTATATGTTATGTTTTTGTGTTTTGGTTTGTCTTCGTCTTGCGTACCCTATGACAGGTTGCCAGTTTCTCTGCATTGTGTATTTTTGATTGTCCCTTGTGTATTCTCTAAAGTTTATTTAAATCACATTGTTACTCTACACTTTGTGTAAGAAGAGTTTGAAGATACCAATCAGAATCTGTATATCGAAGAGGAACAGACAACACAATGGCCAAAAGAAAAAGTACAAAAGGAGAAACAACGATCAACAAAACATACATATAAAACTAAAGATCGAGTAACACGAACCCCACTACAAACCGGGGGTGAACTCAGGTACTTCGGAAGGGTAAGCAGTAACTAATACTTACCGGCACAGCTGCTTCTATAAGAAAATCTGGTAGATCTTTTATTCTGTTTTCCAATAAATTTCGCTGCGTTCGTTTCTTGATTCCAATTCTTTTTAAGTCCACATCTGTCATACTGGCAATAAAACTTGTGTCATCGTAGCCGTGTTTTTTAAAGAGTGGAATGTACTCTGCCTGTAAAAGGTACGGCCAAATGAATGTAAAATATTCAGCGAAATTTTAAGTTTGAGGAGAAATGTGTATTTATATTTTCAATTCACAGCTGATTTTTATTTTTGTTTTCACACAAGGCGAAAATTCTTCAAAATCCCTGACATTTCGTCTAGATTCAACCATTAAGCTACAGAACAACACTACCCTTATGAATTGAAGGCTATTAAGATGAGAATTGTCTTTGTTTTGCTAACTATTAATATACAGAGTGAATGAGTGAGTGAGTGATTGCGTGTTCCCTATCGAGGAGATGTTAATTATGTCCGTTTTGGACTGTATCAAAATACTTAGCTGAATCTATAGTATAGTTCTACATTATGTAGATTACAGCCTAACAGTGCACAGGAAGACCTGTCGCTCCATTCGGACAGAGTATCCCGATTCCGAACCAACCAATCTGTTTTTATTCCTTAATACTGCCTCCTTAGCAGAGAGACAGAAAAAATTTTTAGTGTTTGGTTTGACTCGACCCTTTGGTTTTATTGCTTTCAAAACTTTAAATTATTTGGCTTTCCAATCTTTCGATTTTAAACGTACCTGATGAAGGTTATTCCAGAAACGGGTTGTGCGGACTACATTTGATATCTACGTTGTACGTTTTTATTATACTGACCTTTAGCCCTCCATCAATCTGTCCAATCCAATCCTCAACTTTAATGATTTCGTCTTCATCACCATAAATATATTCAGTAGCTGCAAGTAAATGTCCTTTCATAAATCATACAACATGTGTAACGCTCTGTTTCATTGTTATATAAAATAGTCGGATTGCCTCCCTTTGATCACAATTACATTATGAATTGTGTGTATTGTTTTTCGTACTTTAATAATTATGCTTTTATATTGACTTCTCTTTGTAATCTCATGTTCACCTTGACTGAACTTTAATTAATAAAACATTTGTATTTGTATTTGTATAATACAAATATGAGTTCCCGGATCAATTTGTACTTATATCTAGAATTGATCAGAGAAAACTGGTGGTATATTTTTGACTTGAAAAGGTGAGTAATGGAATAAGAAATTAAATCTGTATATTTAAGTGCCACATAACTGCGGAAAACATAGTCTACAATAAATGTAAAGTTAGACATTTGCTCTATGAAGTGTTCTCCTATAGCATAGCGATCTAGTCTACAAATAAGGGTAATAACAAAATTACCGAACACCGAGCAATTTTCCAAAGGGAAAAGCAAAACTCATAAATCAACAAACAGACAAAATCAGTCAACAACCAGAAAACTGGGAAAATCGCAATGGCCCTGACTTGGTACAGGCATTTCCAAAGAAATGGTGGGTTGAATAAGATTTTACGGCGCCAAACCTCCCGCTTCCATTCTGGTTAAAAGGTTCCGGTTGTCTTCCAAGTGTTCACGTAGGAATAATGCAGCTTATATTTAGTCTATGATGTCTGTTAAGTGGTTTGTATTATGGCGTGTAACGCCACTTTCAACAATATTTCAGTTAGATCGTGGTGGTCAGTTTGATTGGTGTAGGAACTAGGAAACCGGAGTACCCGGAGAAAAACCACCGATCTGTCGCGAGTCACTGACAAACTTTATCACATAATGTTGTCTCGAGTACATCTCGCTAAGAACGTGATTAAAACTCACGACTTTAGTGGTGATATGCAATAATTACATAGGTAGTTGTAGATCCAACTACGATACGATCACGACCACGATACACAATATATGTATATTAATTACCTTGATTAGGATTCTCTTCTACACTTTCTTGGCGCTCGTGGATGGTCATGCTAGATGTTCGACCTTGATATGATTTTGTTAGACTATATTCTAAGTCTGAGGCATCTGATGGCATCCGCTTCCTAGTTGTAGCAGGGGAATCGTGTCCTCCTTGTTCTCTGCCTACAGGGTGTATATTGTCGTCGTCCTTCTTAGTCGTATTATCACAACAGCTAAAGAAAAAACAAGATGAACTGTGAGGTAATACTCACTTACGAATACCCCGCTCTTCATATATGTTCAATGTGCATAAAAACCAACCAAGTCGGCAAACAGGAAGTAGGAATGTGACGGGTCCAAAAACGCTTCCCACGATATGAGGTACATATATGAATCTTGTGACCAAATATCAGATTTCTGCCATGAATAGCTGCTGAGAAAAATGCGACGAAAATATCTTGGGACGGGCGGAAGAACATACAGACGGAAGGACGGTATTCCCCCTCCGGTGGAGCGGGAGTATAACAAAGAAAAACTCAAGAGAAACTACACAAAATCTAACAGGAAGATCATTAAAAAAACACGTGCGAAATCGATATGCTTACACACATATACTGTAAACCAACTTATTTTCGCGGCTATTATGTTTCACGTTTTTTCTGCTTCAAGACAGTTTCGGGCAGATCTAATTTCGCGATAACCAAAATGTTCTTGTTTCTTACACACTTTAGACCGACTTGTTCGCGGATATAAACTTTCGCGATGTTGTACTCTACCACGAAAGTCGCAAAGGTTAATAGCACGCGAGCAAAAGTTGGTTTACAGTACATAACAACGCACTGTCCATGTGCTTATTTATTAAGACATATTAACTTAGAAAGAACTGAGCTTGGTGGATTTCTTGCTTTGGTTAGGGGGTCAGGGTTATGATGTTTATGGCAACAGGTCAAAACTACCAAAACGCCCCCTACCAAAACGACCCCACTTTTACCAAAAACGCCCCCAATTTTTACAAAAACGCACCACTTTTTTTCCAAAATAAATCATAAAAAAAATATTTTTTGTGATTCAAATGTTTATAAATGTCTTCCCACGATTCGTTTTTGTTCGAATATTGTGTTTTTGTTTTATTATATTTTTATGAATCTGTTTATCAAAATTATAAATTTAATTACTGATGATTGTATTAAATTGAATTTATATGTTTCATTTATCATTACAATAATTATATGCCTTTATCGGTACCGATGGTCTTAGATGAGCTTAATGACTGGTAAAAAAGTAAAAACACACACAAGCCAAGGTATTGTGAAAAACAAATGTACAAAGCCAACTAAAGAATTTTGAGAAGTTTAAGCTTTGATAACAATGGCTTGATGTGGCCGTATGGCTTAATATTTATCACAAATTTCAACAATATGTCAGTTTTATCGTGGCGATCAGTTTCGTTTGTGGAGGAAACCGGAGAACCCTATCGCAAGTCACTGACAAACTGTATCACATCATCTTACATCCATTACACTCTTTGCTTAGTATATGTACTAATAATACATGAAAATGAAATATTCGTTTTGGGAAATACATAAAAAAAATTCATAGATTAGTATGCCTAAAAAGTATTTTACTGTCAAGAAACTATACAAACTATGGATCAGACACAATTTATAAAGAAGAGTTTGAAGATACCAAAGGGGCAATCAGAATCCGCATAGCGAAGAGGAACAGAGAACACAATGGCTAAAAAGAAAAAAATACAAAAGGACAAACAACGATCACCAAAACATACATATAAAACTAAAGAACGAGTAACACGAACCCCACTAAAAACCGGGGGTGAACTCAGGTGCTCCGGAAGGGTAAGCAGTTCCTGCTTCACGATGCCTTCACCATCATATCGAGAACATTATGAAAAGAGTTTATAATTAAATGGATGATGGCCAGCAATTCCACCTATAATAACAAAATGACAAATTCCCTCTAACCTCACATCATGAAATACAAATCAGATTATGACATTTGCAAATGGAAATCTAGATCCTGTCTTGGGACAGACACAAAAATGTGCTGGGATTAAACCTGTTAATGTGATCCCACACATTCCTTTTTGGTAATTGGATATAACGGAAATACAGATATAAACAAACTATAAAAAAAATACCACACAGATTCACTTCCACTCGATATGTCTGCAATAAACGTTAGAGAATACCGAAGGAGCAATCAAAAATGGACAATCCAGAGAAAATGGCAACATATGGTACACAATACGAACAAAAACACAACACAATATGTGTTGGACACCAATATACGCAAACAAACACAAATAACGTATATAAGACATGAGCACTCATACAAACAACTGAAGATAACGACGAACCGAACATCGTTTTTATGCGGAAATCGTAACGACAATAGACAAATAAACACAATAGCACAACACAAAAAACTAACAGGATGAGCAACAGGGGTGAACTCAGTCCGTCGTAAAGGGTAAGCAGTTTCTACCTCTTATAAGACACCCGTCATGTATCTCAAGCTACTGAGAGACGGAAATCCCAATGAGTGACCAAGTTGTCTTACGACCACTGTTTGGACAATACAAACACAAGAGAAGACTTTACATTAGGTTGTTGCTATATTACAACTAGTAATTGTTTGCTATATGTAGTCGGTGTTCAGAATGTCTTGGTAATTACAATAAACAATAGAATAATCTGAATAATGTAAACCACACTGTACGCTTGGTGAAAAATGTATTACTAAATAAAATGAGAAATCTACAATTTGAAAACTATAAATTATTTAAATTAGTTTTAGTTCTCAATGTCCCTTTGTGTCATATTGAAGAAATCTTTATGAAGGCGAGGTTTTATATATTATGGAATTGATGTTTTTATCTTGATATCATTTCATTATGGAGTTGAAACATTTCAACTGCAATACCCTAAACGCGATGTTAGGAGGATGGTAGAAAAATAATGATTTATTTAAGAATGAGCACTTGAGTATTTGACTTACAAAAATATCTGTCTGAATATTTGTCCTATATGTTCATACCAGGTACCTGTTTTCTTTACTGTATTTTCCTGTTTGTCCTCACGAGTTCCTACAATGTATAACTAGTTTTTTTGTCTCTCATAAACCCCATTACTGCAGTATCACTTTTAATTTGCATATAAACATCAATTTTGCATTGTCATATCCTTAGTTATATGTACACATTAGATGATTAGTTTCAGATATTAACATTCACTCTAGAGATAACAGGACTAAATCATATAATGAATTGGACAGGTTATACTGACTTATGGTCGAATTTATTACACGAGTAACACAACGGGGGCTCGCACTGGAGCACCTAATTTCATCTCCGGTTTTTAGTAGAATTTGTATTGTTCAGTCTTTAGTTTTCTGCATAGAGTTTTGTGAACCATTCTTTGTCTGCCTTGCTGTCTTCTTTCCTTTTGCTATTGCTTTTTCTTCTCTTCTTTTATTTGCGGCTTTTTGTTACCATTCTGGTAGTTTTAAAATGTTCGTAATCACTGCTACAATACATTTTATTATATGCTGCATAAGGGCCACATACCTGTATGTTATGCTTGTACAAAACACGGCAAACAAATATTAAGGTATTTTTTTTTAAACTTCTGGAGTAACCGAATCCAGTTTCTGGTTTTCAGTAGAATGTGTGTCTTAATATGACTGTAGCATAAAATATATAGATACAATTTTAGCTATGTACAGAATAATTGAATTAAATCTTACCCCATGATCTGTCTGTTATGTTACATATACTGTATATTATCAACATAATATATCCTGAAGGTAGACACAGAAGAAACCAGAATCCTTGGAACAGACAGTAGAACTCAGGCAGATGTAACAGACCCGTCGTTAGAAACAGTCCCATAAGAACTCCGAAATATATTGTTGTAATAGATATTGGAATGTCTTCACTTATAGCTGAAAATGTAAAAATCCGCATTTTGTTTTTTTAATAGAAGATACAAAATGTATCCATCGGAAATGGGTGCCCCCGCTTCTAACTGAACAAAAGCAGGGATATAACTACAGAAAGAAAAATGTGGTAAAGTTCACAATCGAACTGCTTTTAATTGCCCATGAAAAATCGTAGAAAGAGGCAAATTCGATACTCCTAACACACAAATATATGACCGTCCACTTTCCTGGATTGGTACAGGCACTTCAATAGAAAAGTAGCGGGGTTAAATTAGTTTTATGGGCCAAGCATCAAGTGAAATGATAAAATTAGTTAAACCACACATAGATTTTGTTTGTTTCTACAATTTTTCGATGAACTTTTGAAACTGTTCCGACAGTGAAGAATTATTGTTTTTTCCGGTTAAAGAGGAATTTGCAGTAGTGCCTACCGACAAAATTTGTGGGTGGAGCTTATCATAAAAAATCCCCGTTGATATGAAAGCATATTTATGAAACTGTATGTCACATGACCAACGTGACCAAGGTCACATACATCAGAAATTTGTAGTGATTTTTGTAGTTTTTAGACTGATGAAAAATATTATTTTTAATAAGACTAAATGTTTCGTAAGAAGGAACACTAGTGACCATGCCTGTCAAATATTTTGCTCCAAAAGTAACTGTGAAACTATGTATTATTGATTTTTCCTCCTCGAGATAGCCGTGGTCAAAATAATGAACAATCTGAATGTTTGCTCCGCCCAAAAATATTTATTCCCACAGTCCCGGTTTGACTGATATATGATATGCGGACATCTAAAATAATTTGCTTATATACGTTTTGCATATACATTGTATGTTTGAAATTCACAGTTCATAAATAATGCAATTTACTCACAAGAGGCATTCGTGGTCGTATGCTAGTTTGTTTACAACTACCTATGCAATCAATGCCTGTCACCACTAAACTTGTGTGTTCGAATCACGCTCATTGCGAGGTGTACTCGATGTAACATTATGTGATAAAGTTTGTCAGTGACTTACGACAGGTGGTTTAATCCATCAATAAAACTAACCGCGATGACATAACTGAAATATTGTTGAAAGTGGCGTTAACCACTAAAACTATTAACAGAAAGGCCAATATCTCTCAGATATGTGTAACCTTGACCAATTTTGGCTATCTTGTTCAGGTTCATTGGTTTTCTCTACACTCTACACCTTTAAATTATTTACCTCTCCAATCTTCTGACTATGAAATACCTATTGAAGTTTCTTCCAGAAAATCACCATGGTAACTAAATTAGATATCTACGTTTGTATTATGCTTCAAAGTGTGCATTATAAACATACTGCCTTTAGTTGAAGGTGTTACGGTAGATTACCACAAGAAGAAAAAATATCACCCGAGACGAAGTGTGGTAATCTACCGTAACACCCTCAACCAAAGGCAGTATGGTTTATATTATACTGAATGCCCTTCGGAGGGTGGTATTGTGGAGGGTGGTATTGTGGAAGGTGGCATTGCGGAGGGTGGTATTGCGGGATGTGGTATATCCTTGCAATACCACCCTCTACGTTGGTGGGCGGGGTTAAGAAAAGTTAGAGAAAAATACCACATCTACATTTACCAATGAAATTGCCGAATTATCAAAGAAATTTGCATAAAGTATAATATTGTGCTCTATTCTGTTTCGCATAGAATGTGTTAACCAGAAAATGTTCACTTACAATCTGGGCTATACGTTGGTTCAATTGTATCATTTCCACTTTTAAATGGGTTCTGGTTAAGTCCTGCCAAATTTTCTACGATCTGTTCAGCAGTTCCAACAACGACAGCCATCATAACTAAAGCGTATGCAAAGGTTAAAATCTTTGCGGTCTGAAACCGAAAAAATAGAACAATACATCAAATCCATATTTGTGCTGTATGCAGATGAAATAATTCAAAATAATTATTTAAATCAAGTTCTAATTTCACTTGGTGAGTAAGCATAAAAGTGGGTGGTGTTATCCCTCTCTTGGATCTCGTCCCCTGGATACGCCTGAATAATTTCACCCAACAATACCTAATATATAGGTGAACTTACTCAATTTTCGCTGTTAATGAATGAATGTCCTTTGGTTTACTTGCTCCCTAAAGTGGTACCATACACTACAGGGAGATAACTCTTTACAATCAGTTCAACGTTTTGATCATATGATGTTTGTATGCAGATTTCAAGCATCTCGGTGATCAAAACCACAGAGAAAAAAGCTGCTATGTGGCTAGTGAATTTATAGCTCTGAGTCTGTAGGTTGGAATTTGCTAAAACTTTTATATTTATTACAGTGGATATATTCAAACACACTGTCAAAAAAAAATAAGAAAATTAAAGGAGCAGATCAAATTTTACCTGAAGTGTATGGTACCACCTTAAAGGTTTTAATTTATTTGGCTTTCCTGCCTGTCGACTTTGACGGTACCTGATGAAGGTTATTCTAAAAACACGTCGTGCGCACTAAATAAGGGTAATAACAAAATTACCGAACTTCGAACAATCTCCCAAAGGGAAAGACAAAACTCATGAATATATAAACAGACAAAATCAGTCAATAACCGGAAAACTGTGAAAACCGTAATGACCCTGACTTGGTACAGGCATTTCCAAAGAAATGGTGTGTTGAATCAGATTTTAAGGCACCAAACCTCCCGCTTTCATTACGGTTCAAAGGTTGGTTCCGGTTGTCACTATAACAGTATTTATAACAATACTGGAACTAAATTTGATATCTACGTTTTCATTACCTGGATCAAGTTCTAATGTCATTTGGCAGTAAACATAGAAGTGAGTGGTGTCTCCACCACCTAATACCTGAATATGCCTGAATAATTTCACCCAACAACACCTAATATTGGTAAACTGCACTTGTATCACAGTAATATATATTTCAAATGTACCATTTTAATTTTGCAATCAACTTTCTAGTTGGAATTGTTGCTAAAGCAATAATTCATTGCCCATTATGATTTTGCTTTTCGTATTTTATAATCTACTCTGACATAATCTTCAACCTGTTTCAGGAGGTCAGTGCTGTTAACCTGCTTTAGATTTGATTTGATTTTTGGTGTTTAATGCCACTTTCAGCAATATTTCAGCTATATCATGGCGACCAGTTTTAGTGATGGAAGAAGCCGGAGAGTACCACCGACCATGGGCAAGCAACTGGTAAACTTTATCACTTGCGGCTGCGAGTCGAGTGCACCTTTTTTGTAATTTACAAAGCTGGGTGCGAACCCACGCCGTATTTGTGATAAGATTGTATGAGTTGTTAGGTAATCCAACTACCTAACTCATTGAGCCACCCTGGCCACCTGCTTTAGTGACCACCTCTATTAATCAATAACTTTTATTATGTGGGCTTGATTTCCTTCAGAATGCATTTCGTATCAATTTAGCCTTTATTAAGTGACTATCTGTCGTATGTGGCCACATGTCACTGTTCTCTTGGAAAGTCAACAAAGACAGGTTTACCCATATTTGGTATGAACTAGAAGTACTCAAGACGAACACATAATATCAGAATCGGCAGAAGGGCCGTCGTGGTTGTGATCATATGGTAGTTGGATTTACAACTACCTATGCAATCAGTGCCTATCACCACTGCCATTGTGGGCTCGAATCCGGCTCATGGTGAGGTGTACTTGATGCAACATTATGTTTTAAAGGTTGTCAATGACTTGTGGTAGGTCGATGGTTTCTCCGGGTACTCTGAGAACAGAGTTCATCCGGATACAAAGGTGAAATACATTCTATTTAAAGTTAAAAGTTCAACCATTTAATAAATCTTACCAGTAGTTGCGTTTTCTTTGACGTTTTTAAACATATTATTCCAAATACAATAGCGACGGCGAACTGAGCTATGACTGTTTCCGTAGAACCTAGGTTCCAAGCGAATGCAAGACCACCTACAACACAAATATACTGGTTTATCATTCAGGTATGGATGTAGACGAGACGCGCACTTCTAAAACATTGACTGCTGGTAATTTATTGTTAAAGTAAAGAATTTTGTCCTCCTTAAAATAAGACCACCTACAACACAAACATACTGGTATATCATTTCGGTACGGATGTAGACAGGGGCGCAATAGACCGCGCACCTCTAATACATCGACTTATGATAATTTGATTTGTTGTTAAAGTAAACCACATAGTCTTCTTTAAGATCATCTACATCGTCTAATAACTAATTATCATGAGCTAATATGGGGATTGTTAATCCTTTGGGTGCGGCTCTGTACTCGATGGACCTTAGACTCACCGTCTATAAAATGTGCGCTAGCTCCAACATAAAATCTCAGATGTACCTTTGACTCCTCATATATATGTTTCTCCCCTCTAATATAAAAATCTTACACCCACACATGTCATTAGTGATCTAACTATGTTGATTTTACTAAGTGAGTTGTACTTGATTTTGCTTCCTTTCTACTCACATTTACTATCATATATATTGAAAAAATTGAGGATCCAAATTAATTGTTTTGGCAAAGCTTGTGGTGTCCTTACGTGCTTAGTTCCGTGCTGTGATGTCCACTACCATTTCCACATTAAAACGATGTTCAGTTCGCCGTTACCTCCATCTGTTTGTAGGAGAGCTCATGTTTTATTAAAACGATGTTCAGTTCGTCGTTACCTCCAGTTGTTTGTAGGAGGGCTCATGTCTTATTTACGTTATTTGTGTTTGTCTGTTTCGTCTTTACCTCCAGTTGTTTGTAGTAGGGCTCATGTCTTATTTACGTTATTTGTGTTTGTTTGGTTTGTGTTTGCTTGCCTGTATTTGTATCTCATATTGTGTTGCGTTGTTTTTTTTTGTGTGTTTTGTTTTGTTATTGTTCTGTGTTTAATGTACCCAATGTTGCCAGTTTCTCTGGATTTCCCATTCTTGATTGCCCCTTCGGTTTTCTCTAACGTTTATCTAACTGTGATGATTTTGCATCCAGTCATAATTTAAGAGCGAAACGTTTGCTTCTTGTCAATTTACTTGAGATAATATTGTTTTTTTAACAATTTGCATGAGATAGTATAGTATCATATTTTTTGGGTTTTTTTCAACAATTTACACGAGATCATTTTTCTTCCTATCACAACTTTTCAAATATAATTTTGCTTATTGTCACAATTTAATTTTACATTTTGTTACAATTTACTCGAGGCCATTTTGCAACCGTTAACATGTGATAATTTACATCTTGTCAGAACTTGCCAGCGATAATTCTTCTGCATTTTGTCACAATTTACCTGAGATAATAAGCATAACAGTACTTGGACCTAGAATTGTTGATACAAGCAAAGCTGTCTGATAAATCAGAAACCAGAACGAAATTCCATGGTTTAATTTTCGTAAGATACTTGACTCCTTCAATAAAAGATACAGGTTGGCTAGTGTGGAACCTATCCATCGACGTCGCTGTGTGTAAAACTCGTCAAAGTCCGCGGGACAATTTGTGTAGTTGAAAGATGCAGCACAGTAGTCTATTCGCCATCCACTTTGTACCTTGAGATAAAAAACGGTATCAAAAGATATTGTTCTCACAAACCTACATACATACTAAGGGATGGGTGGCCGTGCAATTAATGTTATTGACTTTAGACCACAAATTCTAATACCACTGACTTGTTGTGTTCTTTGGTGAAATAGAGGCTCTAATAGTTGTGAGGGACCTTCGTACTCGAATAGTAGGTGGATTTACGACTACCTGTGCAATTAGCGCTGATCACCACTAACGTTGCGAATTCGAATGCCGCTCATGACGAGATGTACTCAAGACAACGTTATGTGATAAAGTTTGTCAGTGACTTTTGGTAGGTCGGTGATTTTCTCCGGGGAATTCGGTTTCCTCCGACAATAAAACTGACCGCCATGATATAACTAAACTATTCTTGAAAGTGGTGTTAATCACCAAAACCCTAACCCTTAATAGACCCCAATATAAACTATTTCCATCTTATCAATGGAGACTCTTATAGTTGTGGTGTTCCTATAGAGATGTTATTGGTCGTGAGGTAAATAGAGAAGCTCTAGCGGTCGTTGTTTTCTATGCTTCGGTACTGACATGGCTTAATAGACATATGTGTTATTAAAATTTACAGTTTCTAAATAATGAGAGTACATTTTGTATTATTAAAACTAAGGTTCTCCTCCCTCAGGCATAGGTGACCTTAGCCGATTTTGGCGATCCTATTTAGGCCCTTTGGTTTTCTTGGTCACAAAACTTTTAAAATTATTTTGCTTTCCAACCTTTCGATTTTGAGCGTACCTGATGAAGGTTACTCCAGAAACGCGTTGTGCGCACTAAATTTGATATCTACGTTTTATTATAGAAGTTCGATCGGTTGTGGATTTTTTTATAGATGTGATAATGATTTACCTTTAAAGAGGCTCTAACGGTTGCTGTTTTTTCATATTGACTCTAAAAGTTGTTAATTTCTTTAAAGAGGCTCTAATGGTTTGTGAGTTTGACTACTATTATATCTATTTTGTCCCAGTATTGTTAAAAATGCTGTTATAGTGACAACCGGAACCTTTTGACCATAATGGAAGCGGGAGGTTTGGCGCCATAAAATCTGATTCAACCAACCATTTCTTTGGAAATGCATGTACCAAGTCAGGGCCATTGCGGTTTTCCCAGGTTTCCGGTTGTTAACTAATTTTGTCTGTTTTGCCTTTCCCTTTGGAGGATTGCTCGGTGTTTGGTAATTTTGCTATTACTCTTATTTGTAAATTTGGGCTGTAGTAATTGCCAAAACACTTTTGATAATATCATATACATTTTGTGTATCTTCATCTCACGTGCTATTAATTCTTACCATTAGTGTACAAAGCCATCTGTCCTCTCCCATGTCTTTTGTTAAGAACTCCAAACCTTTTTCTACATGGGACGCATACGTTGGTATAATGTCACGAAGGGCCTTAACTCTGTAAACACTGAAACATCCAGGTGCACACAACACGGATCCCAATACATGTTCAGCAGCCTGTAGTAGTAAATATCTTAACAATGTGATGTATAAACACTTATATTAAATCATTTAAAACATACGGATACATTGTTAATAATATTGGGCAATACACTTAGACACTAAAATAAGATAGAGTCAAAATGTGAATAATTAATTCGCTACACAATGGCGAGGACAAGTTAATTTTTGATTAGATTATTTATTCTAGAGCAAAACGTTGAGTTTCATTTTTATACCGCTAATTGAATGAAACAGTAGTCCACGGAAAGACATGTCGCTCCATTCAGTTTATCCTGATTTAACAAATCTTTGCTCTTCCTTCTTAATGATGCGTGTTTAGCAAAGAGGCAGCAAATACAACTTTTATAGCTCTTGAAGGGTTTCGTGTTGTTCATCTTTTCATTTTTGTTTTTGTGTTGTCTATGAAATTCAAACTAATATTGACATGACATGTGCATAGGGTTATGGTTATGGTTATGGTGTTTAACGCCACTTTCAACAATACTTCAGTTATATCGTGGCGGTTAGTTTTACTGTTGGAGAAAACCGGAGTATCTCGAGAAAACCACCGACCTACTGCAAATCACTGTCAAATTTTATCGGATAATGTTGTATGTTGCAGGACATAGTCAGAACCGACCAAAATGGACCTGTTGACAAAACAGTGGGTATAGCTGGTTTCAACTATATCTAATTGATTTTCTTTTATTTCATTTTCTAACCTGAATCATCCCTGTTAAAACGGCATTATTTATCACTGAAATAATCAGGGTTATGGAATCTACGAATTACGGCTTGACGTTTGCAGTTATCGTTTTCAATGCTCGAATAAAAACGTTCAAATTAGGATAGCTACCTTTTGAAACCAATGACCAATTGCATATTCAAACTGTTGATACCAGTAAAGTGGCCCGTCTCCTTGTGGGTATGTACGTGCACAAACTGCTCCAACGGAAGTGTCACGTGTCATTA
>MJUT01031811.1:112566-140962 GCA_002080005.1 Gigantidas platifrons
AAAATTAAATTATAAGGAATATTTGAAATGGTTGAAAATGTTATACTTGCATGACCTGCTTTGGGTCAGTTTACGCTTTTCATAAACCGCTTCGTATAACCTGTTCAACAATTTCCAATATTCCTTAAATAATTTTCTGATTAGATTTTTGATCTTTTCTGAGGGTCTTTTGTACTTTCATTTTTTATTAAGATTGACTAATTAATTGATTGGTGTTTAACGCCAACTCTATTAAGAACAGAATCTTGTAACTATGTAATAAGACTATAAGTACAGTACTTGATATAACCTTACTTTTCTATTGTCCTTTAAGTGTATGACGAATGTCATCGGTTGATTACCCTCCGCCCTTTTTGAGGAAGGTAACGCCCAACTAAGGCGCAAACCATATGGAAAATCTGCCTTTGTACACGTATCAACATCTCCGGTTTCTGCAAAAAATTTAAATAGAACAAAAACATGTTTTATATATCTAATAAGATGTTGATGACTTTCATGTTTTCATTGCACGTGAATGTTTCAGTAGAACGGCGTGCTCGATTAAAAAGTAGTTGGAAAAACATTGAAAAAAAAACAAATAAACAAACAGAAAATACAAAATAAAATGAAAGAAATAAAATAAAAACGAGGCATAAATAATAAATTTACAAAGAATAATATTTACAATAAAATTATCTAACGACCGTTCCGTACCGTACTGTTGGAGCAGGATGTGTCGTTTGCTTTCCGGAGCACATCAATTCATCCTAGGTTTTTAGTGGGATTTGTGTTTTCAGTTTATTAGTGACACTTGCATCCATTAACGTTTCTTTACATGCATGTTGAATGAGTGAGTGATTATTGTGAGCAATTTTTTCAGCTTTATCATTGCGATAACATGCTACTTTATTACGAAATGATAATGATGTCCACCTTGTACTAAATCAACACGGTTAATAGGATATTTTATAGGACTAAGGCATTAAAACAACCGTCAAGCATATACATTTTGTACTTGTCACCCCAATAAGACACAATATCTGAACAGTAGGAAAGGAAAGGCAAATACAAATAGACAAATTCTCCTATCTAATCCTTTTCATTATTTTGAATAAAATATTGCTTGAACAAAGTATCTGACTTCGACCCAACCAATCAGTCCCTGTGAGGCTTGGCATTTTACTAACAAGTGGAAAACACATGCATGACCGCATTATTTCACTAAGTGGGGAGCTAGTTTAACCCCGCCCTCTTTTTTTTTTATTAAAGTGCCAAGCCAAGTCAAGAACGTGAGCGGTCATGTATTTGTGTGTTAGGAGTCAGAGGTCATGTATTTGTGTGTTAGGAGTCAGAGGTCATGTATTTGTGTGTTAGGAGTCAGAGGTCATGTATTTGTGTGTTAGGAGTCAAATGTCATGTATTTGTGTGTTAGGAGTCAGAGGTCACGTATTTGTGTGTTAGGAGTCAGAGGTCATGTATTTGTGTGTTAGGAGTCAGAGGTCATGTATTTGTGTGTTAGGAGTCAAATGTCATGTATTTGTGTGTTAGGAGTCAGAGGTCATGTATTTGTGTGTTAGGAGTCAAATGTCATGTATTTGTGTGTTAGGAGTCAGAGGTTATGTATTTGTGTGTTAGGAGTCAAATGTCATGTATTTGTGTGTTAGGAGTCAGAGGTCATGTATTTGTGTGTTAGGAGTCAAATGTCATGTATTTGTGTGTTAGGAGTATCGATTATACCTCTTTCTGTGAGTTGTCTGTTGGATTTTGGAACTGTTGCGGCAGTGTGGTATTTTTTTTCATTTGTTTTACTCTTACTCCTTAATGATGTATGCTCACTGGATAATCAGTAGCAAACAATAATTTTACAGTCTGTCTTTGATTCTACACGACAGGTGATCAAATCTGTGTTCTTCCGTTCTAAACGTGGGCGCTGTAATTATTGCGCTGAAGTGTATTCACATACATTCGTACTTATTAGGGCCCACCATGATCGCATGGTAGTTGGTTTACAACTACCTATGCAATCAGTGCCCATCACAACTGACGTTGTGAGTTTGAATACCGATTCAGGCAAGATGTACTCGATACAACATTTTGTGATAAAGTGTGTCAGTGACTTGCGGCAAGTAGGTGGTTTTCACCGGTTTTATCCTCCAATAAAACTGACCGTCGCGATATAACTCAAATATTGTTGAAAGTGCCGTTAAACACCATAAACCTAACACATAACATACTTACTAAGAACTTCCGGTACTAAGCTGAGAAGTTGGAGCGCCATGTCACCTATCACATTTCCTTTTATACCACCATCAAATATGATATGAGATTCAAAATGGCGGCTTCCTGTCTGCTTAGCAGCATTTATGAGTGCGATCGACTCTAGAAGTTGTTTCATTTCGTCTCTAGTCTAAACAAAATATTAATTAATATGTAAATATTAGGCTAGAAGATGTTAACCAGGTTAAATATTATTTAGACGGAACAAAATATACACAATCAAAGAAGACAAATTAACGCCGCCATTGCAACTATCACCGGATGTTTTATATAGTGTACATGCAAGTTTTTCATGTCTGCCTTCAGTTATTTTCATTCATATTCATATTTGATAATAATACTAATTGACCAAAACTAAATGACAAAGCTCTATTTCAAGGCAAATTGAATGCTTTTCTTTATGACTTGCCTTCACTTACTTTTCAATCTTAGCTTGTGTGTGGTATGCAATGGTGCATTACTCTACCACATATTTGTTTATGTATTTCATAAATGTATTGTCATTTTACGAGCATGAGTTCGAACTCCCCTCATGGCTAGTTGTGAGAGGTGATTTGTGGCAGGTCGCTGGTCAGGGTACTCTGGTCTCCACTACCAATAAAACTGACTTCCACGATAAAACTGAAATATTGCTGAAATTTGCGTTAAACACCATAACCCTAACCCTATTTTTATTGCTGTTTTGTCATTACAAATGTAATTTAAATGGGTTCACCCCCGGTTTTCATTAGGTCCGTGTTGGTCATCTGTGTTTACTTTTCTGTGTTGTGTTTTTTGCTTTGTTTGCCTTCGTCCTGTGTCTTGTGTCCCCAATGTTGCCAGTTTCTCTGAATTGTCCATTCATGATTGCCCCTTCAGTTTTCTCTAGCGTATATTTGTCCTGTATCTTGTGTATCCAATGTTTCCAGTTTCTGTGGATTGTCCATTCTTGTCACCCCTTCAATTTTCACTAACGTTTATGTATCACAATTATATAACAAACGCATACAGTTGATGAAAATATAAAACCAAAGACGTTAATCTTGCTTTATTTGACTGAGGTAAAATCTGTTCTTACCTCTCTGAACATGGTTGTACATATAAAGACTTTTGTTTTTTTAGCTTGATCCTCGGGGTTTTTCATGTTTTACCTCTCTGAACATGGTTGTACATATAAAGACTTTTGTTTTTTTAACTTGATCCTCGGGTTTTTTCATGTTTTACCTCTCTGTATATTGTTGTTCATATAAAGACTTTTGTTCTTTTAACTTGATCCTCAGGGTTTTTCATGTTTTACCTCTCTGTACATGGTTGTACATAAAAAGACTTTTGTTTTTTTTAACTTGATCCTCAGGGATTTTCATGTTTTATCTCTCTGTGCATAGTTGTACATATAAAGACTTTTGTTTTTTTAACTTAATCCTCGGGGATTTCCATGTTTTACCTCTCTGTGCATAGTTGTACATATAAAGACTTTTGTTTTTTAACTTGATTCTCGGGGTTTTTCATGTTTTACCTCTCTGTACATGGTTGTACATATAAAGACTTTTGTTTTTTTAACTTGATCCTCAGGGATTTCCATGTTTAACCTCTCTGTGCATAGTTGTACATATAAAGACTTGTTTTTTAACTTGATTCTCGGGGTTTTTCATGTTTTACCTCTCTGTACATGGTTGTACATATAAAGACTTTTGTTCTTTTAACTTGATCCTCAGGGATTTTCATGTTTTACCTCTCTGTACATGGTTGTACATATAGAGACTTTTGTTTTTTTTAACTTGATCCTCGGGGTTTTTCGTGTTTTACCTCTCTGTGCATGGTTGTACATATAAAGACTTTTCTTTTTTTAACTTGATCCTCGGGGTTTTTCATGTGTTACCTCTCTGTATATTGTTGTACATATAAAGACTTTTGTTTTTTAACTTGATCCTCGGGGATTTTCCTGTTTTACCTCTCTGTACATGGTTGTACATATAAAGACTTCTGTTCGTTTAACTTGATCCTCGGGGTTTTTCATGTTTTACCTCTCTGTACATGGTTGTACATATCAAGACTTCTGTTCGTTTAACTTAATCCTCGAGGATTTTCATGTTTTACCTCTCTGTACATGGTTGTACATATAAAGACTTTTGTCTTTTTTAACTTGATCCTCGGGATTTTTCATGTTTTACCTCTCTGTACATGGTTGTACATATAAAGACTTTTGTTTTTTTAGCTTGATCCTCGGGGATTTTCATGTTTTACCTCTCTGAACATGGTTGTACATATAAAGACTTTTGTTCTTTTAACTTGATCCTCGGGGTTGTTCATGTATTACCTCTCTGTATATGGTTGTACATATAAAGACTTTTGTTTTTTTTAACTTGATCCTCGGGGTTTTTCATGTTTTACCTCTCTGTACATGGTTGTGCATATAAAGACTTTTGTTTTTTAACTTGATCCTCGGGGATTTTCATGTTTTACCTCTCTGTACATGGTTGTGCATATAAAGACTTCTGTTTTTTTTTTTAACTTGATCCTCGGGGTTTTTCATATTTTACCTCTCTGTACATGGTTGTACATATAAAGACTTTTGTTCTTTTAACTTGATCCTCAGGGTTTTCATGTTTCTCGTCCATTAGAACACTCCTCCTGTCTAGTAACATCCACTGGTCTTGTAGTAAACTGTTGTATAAAGGCATCCAGAACAACTATAATACCAAAACAAATTAAATAGAAATGTAGATTAATTGGTGCTTTTTGGTGCTTTTTGGTGGACATTTTAGCAGTATTTCAGCTATATCGTGGCGTTATAAATGTAGATCATTGTCTGTTGATGGCATACTTAAAGAAAACGCGATATCTGTGGCACCTTATGGTCTTTTACTTGCAAACGTGTAAGGCTATGACCTGCAAAATATATCCGCATCTTTAGTCCTGTGTTGAAATTTTTAAAACTACCAGTTTAACAAAATTAGGTTGGTGTTAAAAATCATTGTGCTTACGGCGACGAGACAGTCATATCATTCATTATACAACCGCAACAATTCTGCGTTCACATAAAAATGATGCTATTAAACCACTAAACACGCCGTGGTACTAGGTCCAAAATCAGTTAAAGTGAGCCAATGTTGATTTTTCGTGTCACAGCATATTTTTAAAAACATGAGGCCGAGTTCGGAAAAAAACATCTGGTGTATTTTATCTAGGAATAAAGTAGCTTCTTCCTACATAGTAATAAATCACCTATTTGTTAACTTAATAAAAGAAAATATATGTTATATATGGATAATATTCACGAAAATGCATGTCACAAACTATAGGTCAGTTCCCTACGGCGACCGTACAAGATATGAAAGCATTAAACAGTTAAAACTTTGTGTTTTCTGGAAAGTAAAAACGCCATATAAACATTTAAAGGCATTTGTAAGCAAACTTTTGCCTGCCAAATAAAAACATGAACTGAATATTAGGTGTCACAGAATCTATAGTGAATTACGTTACGAAATTAGAAACTCTAGCTTAGAATCCTGATAGAAGAGACCCCCATTAGAATATCTTTAAATGGTCGTCCCATAGACAAGGAATATAAAAATAGTCCAAAATGCTTCAATAGAAAACATTTCTTCGAAATAAAACATCATAGATTTGTTATTTCAAATTTTACATTTAATTGTGAATTGCGTTACACGTTTGTTCGCCAATATACTTACTTTCAATGGATTTCTCAATTTATGAATTTGACACATGTTGATGTTCCATGTGATCAGCATTTAACAATTTTGATTATCTGCTGAAATTATTTTTCTGCAGACAATATAATGCATTTCCTTGAAATACGTTACAGTGAATTACCTAATGCAGTTTTCCTTTTAAACAGTTGAAGAATTTTTTCTATGGCAAAATTATACAGGCTAAACTTAATTATGCACCGATATACATACCGGCTACCTTATATGCTAAATTTACTCGAGGAAAATGTTCAAAATGCAAGAATTTCAATGTTAATCTATTGCACATGAGGTATGTCTTCTGCTTATTATATGATTTTTGGTATATATTAAACGTTTTCAATAAGCTTTATAGTGCAATTCATTGATAATTAGTGTATGAATAAATGTCCACCATTACCGTCCTATGTCATTATGCTTACATGTTGTACATGTGCTATTTCCTACTGTAACGTAGTTCACAACAACGTAACGTAATTCACACACAGATAGGTTTTTCAGTTGGGTAAAATGCAGAAAAACAGTCCTTTGAAATATGTCTTTGTCACAAAATCACAATGTCCGAATGTCCAAAAATAATGTGCAGAGCTCGCAGGTAGACAGGTGATGGAGATTTTACAGGTACACGCAGTTATTATCTTTATGGGGGGAATAAGTTGTAAAGGACACGACTTGTTTTTGCGATGCGTATTTCTCAAAAATGCAAACTGGAACCAGTTTGTGAGGAGTGGAAAATTCACAGCACAGTCAATGAAACGTCAGAGAATACCACAGGAGCAATAAATAATTGTTAATCCAGAGAAACTGGCAACATATGGTACACAAAACACAAGCCAAATAAAAACAATGAAACACAGTACAATATGTGTTGGACGCCACTATGCGCAAACACACAGACATAGCGCAAAAAAGACATGAACCCCATACAAACAACTGGAGGTAAAGACGAACCCAGCATTGCTTTTATGCGGAAATCGCAACGGACATCACACCACGGACCTCAGCAGGTAGACACATAATATGACAACACAAAAAACTAAAAAGATGGGCAATACGGACCCAACCAAAAAACCTTAGGGGTGAACTCAAGCGCTCGCGAAGGCTTCTTATAAGACACCCGCCGTGTTACTCATATATACAGTCAAGTCTGATAAAAGTTCTGGCAGTGATAGAGGAAAGAAAATATCCATGTAAAACTTAAAAGACCCATTGTCATTTGAGATTTGGATACTTCGTAGCTGTCAACCAGATTGCGATGACAACAGCAGAATGTTTGTAGTGATGACTTCAACCTAGGGACAGCGTGACCTTGTTTCGGTAGCTTTTGTGTCAGCAGCTGGGTCAGGATACTCCAGTTTCCTCCACTAATAAACTGACCGCCACGATATAACTGAAATATCGTTGAAATTGGCGTTAAACGCTATTATCAGAATCCTCTGTCCAGAAAATCAGTGTACTGGGCACAAGCTTTTTCCTTTAGTGGGCCAAAAGTATGGAACTCACTACCAAATGAAATTAAAACCTCGAAAACTGTATTTGAATTCAAAAACTCTTACAAATTATTAAATTTTTGATAAACTGATTTTTCTTAAATTGTTTCCGTTATATTATTTAAAATATGTGAATATGTTATTGTGTTATATATACTTTGCTGATATCTATGTCCATGTACTTATGTATTGTTTCCAGAGAGCCTTATTGAAAATTGGTATAATCCAAATAAGTTACTCTCTCTAAATAAAGATGTTTATTTTATTCATTTATTTATTTATAAGCTCTAGAATAACCTATGAGTTGTGAAATGTAAAATCCATACGCTGCTTATGCTGGAATATTGCTAACGATGCAAGGGAAGTTGACTATTGGAAAAGTGAAATCATCATGTTCTTCGTAGAGTTTTGTTATTAATCTTCCTCTGTTGTCGATTTCAAGTTGAAGATCAAGGTAAGGAAGCTGATACTGCTCCTGAAGACACCGTTAGAGAAATAATTATTCAACAAGAAATAAATTTAGATGTAAAGTGACAACTTATAGGGCAATATGCTGCAAATACACGTGTTGCAACAATATATGACAGTCGATGGTATGTGGGGAAAATTATAAAATTTGATGATGTAAATCGAGAACACCATATTTCCTTCATGGATGGTTCTAGGAAATCATTCAAAAAGCCCGGAAAGGATCACGGAAGGAGGTATTCTGTGTTCACTGGACAATTCCGTTCGTTTAGCATAGAAAGACGCGTAATATGTTTAAGTTTTCGGCCAAAGACTTAAAAAAGGTTCAAGATATGTTTGATGAGATATGATTTTAAAAAATCGAAATACAGGTAAATGAGTATGTCTTTTATGTAGTTTGGTTACTATAACTGTGAATTACGTTACGCAAATGCAAGTGCAAGTGGTTGTTTTAAATAGACAATTTACATGATTTAGAAGAAAAAGAAATTAAAATGAACAGTTGTAACTTGTATTTGACCAGCTTTGGGACTGAAAATCTGTATATTCAAGCAAACATATTGTGTTGTTGAGATAATGTTCAATTTTTTATGTTAAAGCTCGTTAAAGAAAGTTATAAGTTTGTCTTTACGACAAAAAGTTTAGCTTATTTCGTTTTCATCATGCAAAGTTATTGCATTTATTGTTGTTGGTTGCTTCTTTTCAATTACTAAAAGGAAAATAAAACATGTCATACATTTTGTATATGGAAAAGTGAATTACGTTACAAAGAGACGATTTATTTCAACCCAAGGTATATCAAAACACTCTGTGTTGATCTATATAGCCAAAAATGGAAAGAGTATATAAAATGTTATAAATGAAATAAGTGCATTTAGTCCTCTTTTTCTATCGCTTTGAGTTCAAAAATGTTAATTATTAAAAAGATGTAAACAAAAATAAAGAAACTTTATGACCAACATATTGATCAACGCCTTTCATATAAGTAAATTTCTTGTTAATAGAAAATTTTATACATGTGTATGCTTTACCTTTTTAGTAAGTAAATATACTTCATTTTTCCAAATTTAGAACATTATATTAACTTATTTTCGACCAAAATTTTAACTTTATAAAGAACACATCAAGCAATAACGTAATTCACATGAACAATTACCTTAATGTACTTACACAACGAATATTCAAAAGAAAAACACGAATAAAGAACTGATATAGCTGTTTTCTTATTGTCCAAATGTTACATTTTCAAAATATAACATTTATCAGATATTCTGTTTTAAAAAGTTTGCTGCCGTTTTCTGATCGCTTTTGGCTCAACTTAACTGATTTTGGATGCGTAGTACTAAGGCGAATGAGCAAAAACTGGTTAAGTGGGAGTCAGGATTTGTACAAGTAAAGTCTATCAGTGGACTGTAGTTCTCGTGAGCTAGTACTATGCAAATCAAACTAAGCGTGTTGATTTAGTATGAAGCAGACATAATTATCATCTCATCAAATCTAATTTGTTCTCACAATGGTATAACTGAAATATTGCTTATTTTGGCATTACACCGCAATTTCCCGTCCATTTTATGTTGTTAGTTTTAACAGAAAAGAGTACCAGTACATATATGAAAAACCTGTAATATAAGTGAACGTATTAATGTCATACGGCACGTTCAGCGAGGAGTGTAGAACAACAACGACCCTTTCATTGATGCTGAATAGTTGTTCAAACTTATCACAAGGTCTGCTAGAGTTGAATGGTTAGAGAGAGAGAGAGAGAGAGAGAGAGGCAGTCAGTCTGAAAAAGAAGACAGACAGACAGACAGTGTACTTGGTGTTACTTGGAAGGAACTGATTGTCTGTGCTGTGATGCATGCTGATTATATCATTGATTATGATATTTTGGAATACCATATAGAGTGTACTACCTTGTGTATACATTTTGTCAGATTATGACCTTCCGGATTATCTAGTGTATGAATATATTTTGGTAAGAATAAGACAATTTGTATCCGCTATTTATTTGTGATGGGATTTATGACCTATTTGGAGTATCAATTAGTATATCAATATATTTGTAGGATTATGACCTTTCGGATAACCATCAAGTGTTATACTTATATTTCTGTCTCTTCGGATTACCATATGATCCATACATATATTTTGTAAAATTATGACCTACCAATGATATGCATATATTTTTTATCATATTATTTATTTGTGCATTTTGTCAGATTATGACCTTTCGAGATATCATCCAGTTTGTACATACATCTTTGTACAAAAATATGTCCTTTCGAAGTACGTTCTAGTGCATACATATATTGTTGTAGAATTTTTACCTTTCGGATTTAGTTTAAACATATTTTATTTGCTCAAATGTGCGAAAAGGATAAGACACAAGTTAAGCAAACTTATGAAGTCTTCTCCTTTTGGATTACCGTCTGATGTATACATATATTTCTATCAGAGTGTGGTCTTCAGTGGTACCATCTTGTACAATGTACATGCATATTTTTTTGTAGGAGCACGAACTTTCGGAGTACCATCTAGTGTATTCATATATTTTTTGTAGGATTGCAACCTTTCGGAGTACCATCTAGTGCATTCGTATATTTTTGCAGGATTGCAACCTTTCTGAGTACCATCTAGTATATTCATATATTATTTGTATGATTGCAACCTTTCGGAGTACCATCTAGTGTATTCGTATATTTTTGCAGGATTGCAACCTTTCGGTGTACCATCTAGTGTATTCGTATATTTTTGCAGGATTGCAACCTTTCGGAGTACCATCTAGTGTAATCGTATATTTTTTGTAGGATTGCAACCTTTCGGAGTACCATCTAGTGTATACAAATATTTCTCTAAGATAATGGTCTTTAAGGGTATCAATTTGCAGAATGTACTTTCATATTTTTTGTAGGATTACGACCTTTCGGAGAACCATCAAGTACATACATAGACTAATCATAATTTTCTGAAATTTTACTTTTAGTTATAGCTTTTCCTTTCATAAGTAGTGTTTCACATTTATCTGTGAATAGTTTTATTCTGTATATTGCTTTTTGTTTGTTTGTTTGTTTTTTTTGTAATTTGAGTTTTAATGTAAAGCGCTTTGAGTAATTTTAATATTAGATAATGCCCTATATAAAAACTATGTAATAATGAATAAATAAATAAATAATAATTTAAATGTTATACCAACCTTTACTTCTTTCTGCAATACAAATGTTGAAGTTCGTATGACATATATTCCCGTTGATAAAACTTGCGCTAACCACAGTAATACGAGAGCCGGTAGTAAAAATTCTAAGTCAGTTACTGAATTATAGCATATTGTTTTACTGTAGGGCGTGGCAGCATTTACAAAGAATATACTTTGACATACGTCAGGAACGTATAACATCAAGAACGTCACAGGCGTTGTAAGAAGTAGTGGTATAGCGAAGCTACCGACACTCATTTGGGTCCGCAAAGCATACAAGCCGATGAAATAACCGAGAAAACTGGTACATATGTTCAATATAAAATAATATGTCTGCCTTCCTGGATTTGTTTCCATTTGTAAATTAAGTCTCCACCCGTCTGAAATTTGACTTATTGTCTGTGACGTAGAGCCGTCAATAACGTCTTGTAAGATGAATGACGAAATGACGATTGATACTATTTTTGTAAATGACGAAATTATCATCAGTTTGTGCGTATATTTTTCACTAGAATCTATATAATCGTCAGCATCGTCATCATTATCAGAGTTATGACTATTTGCTATACTACTAACTCCGGGAACAACAGACGACATCTTCTCCGTATTTTGACTCTGTGTATTTTGTGAAATATCTACTACTTCCGCTTCCTGTGCAACATCCCGTTGAATCACCAAAATAGTTTTCTTACGTAACCATGGCAACCAAGATATAGAAAGACAAGCAATTGCAACGAAAACATGCCATAAGTCTGATGTTGATATGGACTTGCTATCATTGAACTTACTGTAAATCACAAACACAGTTAATCCAAAACCTCCAACAACTGTAACGGCAGATATGCCGAAACTGATCTTCCTTTTCGGGTCCACTTCATTTGTACTTCGACAATATCCAATAACTGTTACATAAATATGACCTAAGAATACACAATCCATTAACAGTGCTACAACAGCACTTTCTTCTATTTTTAAAATTTTTAAGGCAAAAAGGCAAAGGCCAAATGATTCTATGAAACTTATACCAATGCACTGAAAGAAATGATATAAAACAATAATAAAGATACAGATCCACAATAGGTAAAATAAACAATAATGAAGATTCGTGAACTAATTTAACTAAATCACAAACTTTGTATATTGTAATGGATATCTCGATCACCTCGAGTGTGGTAGATCGCGTATTCAAGGCACGGACAAGTCAAACCAAACAATATAGAATTAGTATATTCTGTCTATCTGCAGCATGAAGGAGTAAAAGTAGAACTGATTGGTTCGGCATGAGAATAATGCGTCGTTCAAGTGAAGCGGCATGTCTGTCTATCAGCGGACTGTGAGATAGGTTTAGTGCATCTCATGGAATGTAACTTGTTCTCGCCATTTAATAGCTAACAAATTGCACACTTGGTGTTAAGCAATAATTAATTGCACACTCATTCCGAATTATGACACCAACGATTTAATCTATCGATGGCGTCATTATTTGAAGCGATATTGCAAAACTGTCGGAGAATGTTGATTACTTTACACATCATTTCACAATGAGGTTTTCGTTACCCATTAAGAAGAGTTTGAAGATACCAAAGGGACAATCAGAACAGACAACACAATGGCCAACAGAAAAAGTAAAAAAGGACAAACAACGATCTACAACGCGTACATATAAAACTAAGGATCGAATAACCCGAACCCCACTAAAAACCGGAGGTTAACTCAGGTGCTCCGGAAGGATAAGCAGTTCCTGCTCCACTATTTTAACCGCTCACATACTGAACATACTATGTCTCTATAGAAATATGATGTCATTGTAGATGATGTTTTTATTTATTATGAGATGTGGATTTTTTGGAGAAGGTTAGGACGCAACTATCTATTGAAGTGCCTGTACCAAGCCAGGAAGGTGAGCGTTCATGTATTGGTGTGTTATGTAAAGTGAGCGGTCATGTATTGGTGTGTAATGTAAAGTGAGTGGTCATGTATTGGTGTGTTACGTAAAGTGAGCGGTCATGTATTGGTGTGTTATGTAAAGTGAGCGGTCATGTATTGGTGTGCTATGTAAAGTGAGCGGTCATGTATTGGTGTGTTATGTAAAGTGAGCGGTCATGTATTGGAGTGTTATGTAAAGTGAGCGGTCATGTATTTGTGTTATAGATATCGATTCTGCCTCTTTCCATAATTTTTCTATTGGAGTTTGAATCTGTTACGACAGTTTTGTATTGTCTGTTTTTCCTTTTATTTCTACATTAATACTGTTATGTAGCATTTAATTGTGTTCTCTAGTTCAAAGTCTCCGCCGGACACTTTTACATATGTTTATAGTGTCCAGCAGACATTTTTGCGCCCTAACCCTAACCCTAACCCTAATTACATAGCACCGGACACTATTTCATATCGCAATCTCTATTAAATATAGTCCGGGGGACACTTTAACATAGAGCACTAGTATGTCTTACAAATACACATGGATACACAAAATACAATATAGGGGTATTTTATACTGCAAGATGTTTGATTGATTGATTGATTGATTGATTGATTGATTGATTGATTGATTTCTTTTTTGCGTTTTAACGCAACTTTCAGCAATATTTCAGCTATATCATGGCGACCAGCTTTAGCGTGGAAAAAGCCGGAATACCCTGAGAGAACCGCCGACCCTGGGCAAGCAACTGGTAAACTTTATCACTTGGGGCTGCGAGTCGAGAGCACAAAATGTTTGAAAAATATTTGACAACTATGGAAAACTTACTACTTTCGTGACACATACTGAACATACTATGTCACTATAAAGATATGCAGTCTTTGTAGATGACGTTTTTATTTATTATGATATAATGATGTTTTGGTGGAGGGTTAGGCACACAGAACTAGCTTAACACCGCCACTCTTTATTGAAGTGCTTGACCAAGCCAGGAAATCCAGCAGTCATGAATACCAGTATTAGTAGTATCTATATTGTCTCTAGTCTCTATATTTTACTTTTTCATTTTATCTAGTCGCCGTGATATAGCTGAACTATTGCTGAAAGTGACGTTAAACACCAAAATTCAAATTCATTTTATTTAGTATCTAGATATCTACGTTTTTATTTGCTATTCCCAGTTTTGTGTTGAGTAGTCATGGCAAAACAAGATTATAAACATTGTGAAAAGTGAAATGTCTTATGTTAGGAATATAGCCTTGGTAGATGGCATGGTTAGATGAAGGTGGTACCATGCACTTCAGGTAAACTTTGATCTGCTCGCTTAATTTTTTTTTTGGCTGTGTGTTTGAATATATCCACTGTAATAAATATCAACATTTTTACAAATTCCAACCAACAGACTCATAGCTATAAATTCACTAGCCACATGGCAGCTTTTCTCTCTGTGGATTTGATCACCGATATGCTTGAAATCTGCATACAAACATCATATGATCAAAACGTTCAACTGATTTTAAAGAGTTATCTCCTTGTAGTGCATGGTACCCCCTTAAACAATAAATTTAATGGCAATTTGTACCACACCAGTAATGCTGAATCAATATTTAGTATGATGGTGGATTTACATGACGAGTACCACTAGTACAGCAGGAACTGATTTCCCTTCCGGAGCACCTAAATTTGTCGACAATTGTTTTTCTTTTTGGTCTTTTTCTCTTTGGCCGTTGCATTGTCTCTGTTTCTTTGAATAACGGCTTCTGATTACCCTTGTGGTATCTCCCAACCTTTGTTGCATTTCATTAAATCAAATTATATTAATAAGTATTTTATGCCACCCAATTCGTCTAAGGTGAGCCATAATAACATATTGCTTTTGTTATATAGCACCGATTGTGTACATATTTTCACTATCTTCCAGTTAAGAAAGTCTTTATTAAAGATATATTGCTTGTGGTTCATAAGGTCTTAATTTAAGAGATATTGCTTACACAGGACTGATAAAGTATGCACATGGGTGGGTGATGAGTTCTTAACATGTACAATATTATTTAATAAATACTAAAAATTATTAAGAATTATGTATTTTTGCAATGATACTTACCAAAATGATTTTCCGTTTTGTTGGCCATTTCCTGTCTTTTCGAAAAATACTAGTCCATAAAAATCGTAGAAAATTTAACACATTGGGAATAAGTAAGATCAATAAGATCAGGGTAAAGCTCGTGCAACATTCCTTCCCAGACATATCGCTCGTGTCGCCTTGGTCACTAAAACAATTTCCGGTTTTGTTCAGTTTTGCTGCAAGTCCTATGAAACTCAGTTTACTTGCTACCAAACAGAATAAGAATATGCCTCCAAAAATAATTGTAGCAACCCATTTTGTACATACTACTAATTTTGAAGGTTTTTCTAACGTCACGTTGTTGGGTACGTATTTTCTGTCTATCTTTGATATACCGGAAGCTGAGAGATGTGACGTGTTTCCGGTCCTGGATGTTGAAGCTGATGATACTGTTGATGTTAATGTATTGGACAGACTGCTAGGTGTGGACGACACCGTGGCACCATAATTCTCGTAATCATTCATCCTTAATCTATTTGATCCTGTTAAAGACAAATTCAGTTGTGATATCTATAAATGTTGATTGATTGATTGATTGGTGCTTGACGCCAACTTTAGCAATATTTCAGCTATATCGCGCTATAAATGTTAAAAACCCAGGGGTGGATCCAGGATTTCTAGTTAGGGGGGGGGGCGGACTTAAAATATTTTGGGGTATTTCGTGTGAAAAATCACGATTTTACGCAAAAAAATCTTATTATTTCCAATTTTAGGGGGGTGCCCCCCCCCCTCCCCCGTGGAACCATCCCTGAAACCTATTGAATTTTTGTTGATTGTAAAATTAGATTTATCTTAGCTATATTCATGGTGAAAACAAATATATATATATTTTTTTTTATTTGGATACTACCCCTTTACAACGGGGGCAGCCACTGTCGGGGTAACAGTGGTTGCGTCCTTAAAGATATGTACAATGGCATAAAAATATAATTGATACATTAATTAGTACAATAATAGTGAATAAGAGTTACTGTCCACTGTATTAAAACAATTCATGTAATAAGCACTACTTAAGAAATATTTTCTCCATTAAAATGTAAAAATACAAGCACTGTATCATAAAACAGTATACTGCCCTACATTATAGTATTCTAAAATAATGTAATATTAAAAGTACAATTTACCATTAGTTTAATGACCTGAATTGAAGAAAATAAAACAGTATTTTTACAAAGATACCAATAATAAATCAAGGAGGGTAACAGTGATGTGCCTATGTAAGTATGCTTTTGATTACCACAACAAAGGCAGAGATCTTCAAACTCTGCTTAATTCAACACACAGAAAGGCATCTTCCAGATACAATGTACTGTAAAGTCAAGTTCAAATATTTCGATACAAATTTATTTAAGCATATTTTTATTGATGAATTACATATTACATTTTTTCACAATACAATATAACATAGGATTCAGAAACAAGCGTAACGCTTATATTAATCCGTTTCTTAAGCAAAACACATGGAAAATTGCAAATAGTCATTAAAACATACTCAATTCATTTAACATTGTTTAAATAACTGAAAGTTAAAGGAAGAAGAAAAAAAAAGAGAAATTGTAAGGTGCACTCTAGATAGAAAATCACATGATGTATCTGAGTTTTACGTTTACTTTGCGAAATATATTTATGCACTGTCGTAAAAAAAAAAAGTATTTGAATCGATATCAAGGTCTGGACTGCCAAATAATAGTAAATTTTCCGAAGGTCGAATGTTCAGTGGCTGTATTAACTTTCGAAAAAGACAATTTCGTTTTTTTATACAAATTAAAACACTTATCATGACCAGTAAGACACTGTCATAGAAAAATGCAGATTACAATGATACAGTGCAGTGTTTTACCTTTATCTACTAGTAATAAAGGATATGGATATACATGAACATGAACATGAAAGACCATCCAGCATTACTCTTAAAAACTAAAAAGAGTTTGAAGATACCAAAGGGGTAATCAGAATCTGTGTAGTTTTTGGGATGTGTGAACTCTCTTCTATCGAGGTGGGGTAACGGTGTACATTGTTATGTGATCTGTAAGCATTTTAGAAGAGTTTGAAAATACCAAAGGGGAAATCAGAATCCGTATATCGAAGAAGAACAGACAACACAATGGCTAAAAGAATAAGTACAAAAGGACAAACAAAGATCGACAAAACATTACACATAAAACTAAAGATCGAGTAACACGAGCCCCACTAAACACTAGGGGTGAACTAAGGTACTCCGAAAGGGTAAGCAGTCCCTGCTCCACTAGTGGCACCCGTCGTGTTAATCTAGTTATAACCCCGGTGATACGTCATCAATGAGGAAAATACCGGAAAGTGCTTATGACAAGTGGAATATATCCGTGGTCATTTGTGACAAAGATATTCATTAACGGTCAACCAAGTCATGATGGCAACCATAGAATTTCGGAAGTGATGACTTCAACTTAACCAAGAGGAACCCTTGGTTCAGTAGTTTCCTTGTTAGCAGCAGCCCTCTTATCAAGGAAATCCTGATAGGAAACACAAGCTCTGGAATATCGTATCAAATGAGACAGATATACTCCATATGCAGGTAAAGGAATAATTTGTAGTATGAATGGATATGGATGTGAATGAACATGAGAGACCATCCAACATTACACTTAAACAAGAAATAAAGTAAAGGAACAGCGCTTTTATTTGTTGTTTTCCAGGTCACAGAGAGTCACTGTCGTGTCTCCAACCATGAGTGTAACTCATATCCTAAAATGAGTGTTAAACGGTCCCTAGCCTGCAATTAAACTGTTCTCTTAACTCCGTCGATAAACACTATACCTGGGTATCGTTGTCGTTCTAATAGTATTTGGTGTATAAAATGTTATTCCTCGTTCATGACTCATCACCGGGTTCGTAACTAGATTAACACGACGGATGCCATTAGTGGAGCAGGAACTGCATACTCTTCCGGGGCACCTGAGTTCACCCCCGGTTTTTAGCGGGGTTCGTGTTACTCGATCTTTAGGTTTATATGTATGTTTTGTTGATCGTTGTTTGTCCTTTTGTACTTTTTCCTTTTGTGTTGTCTGTTCTTCTTCGATATACGGATTCCGATTGCCCCTTTGGTATCTTCAAACTCTGAAATATTGTTGAAAGTGGCATTTAGCACTCTGACCCTAGTCCTCAAATAATGCTAAAGGATATTTATTATAAACAGTAAACAAATGAAGATTATTTTGTGTATACAAAGCTGTGGTAGATAGTGAGGTATGTATACCTGTGTTCACTTTTAGCTAAAACAAAAAGTAGCGGGAAAGCCACGGGAAATCCACCTAGAAATAGCTTAAAGTAATAAAAATGAAAATTGTCTCATAGATACGACAATTATTTAATCAATAGTCTCGACTTAGTGTTAAACGGATATGTCTGCAATTGAGAGTGAGGTGTATTCTTTATTTCTAGTCGCTAAACGTTGCATCCGGGTACTTCAAACAAGTTATCTTTTAAAGGCAGGCTATCAACAAAATCGATGAAGTTATCATAATACGTTGTTGTATATCAAAATAAAAATATGTTTGTAAATAAACTATAAAAGTCATGGTCCTCATCAGGTTTACTAAAGTTTACATTGTGAAGGTGATTACAACGTAGATATCTAATATAGTGCGAATAAACTTCTTCATGTACACTCATTGTAAATAAAATGGAATTTGAATTTCTGGTGCTTAACACCACTTTCAGTAATATTTCAGCTATACCATGGTGACCAGTTTTAGTGGTGGAAGAAGCCGGAGTAGCCGGAGAAAACCACCGACCATGGGCGAGCAACTGGTAAACTTTATCACTTGCGGATTTGTCAATAAATCTTTAAAAATGCACTTAAAAAACGGCATAAAATTGAATTCTGTTTTCACACTTTCATTTGGAGGGGGTGGGTGGGTGGTCTGAGCCAAATGAAACTAACTTCATTTAAAAAAAAAAAACTGTCACATTTTAAGACGATCCCTTAGACTTTCAGATATTTTGATTTTTAGCGTATCTGATGAAGATTATTCCAGAAACGCGTCGTGTGCACTAGAGCGTATCTGATGAAGATTATTCCAGAAACGCGTCGTGTGCACTAGAGCGTATCTGTTGAAGATTATTCCAGAAACGCGTCGTGTGCACTAGAGCGTATCTGATGAAGATTATTCCAGAAACGCGTCGTGTGCACTAGAGCGTATCTGATGAAGATTATTCCAGAAACGCGTCGTGTGCACTAGAGCGTATCTGATGAAGATTATTCCAGAAACGCGTCGTTTGCACTAGATTTGGTATCTATTATTTTTTTTATTGTAAATATAACAAGAAAAGCGTAAAACCAATTTGTATTACAATATTTGAACACTTTTTTAACAAATGTATTTTTAATCTTTTTATGTAATGAATGGTCTATTGGGTTGATTTATAATGTATTTAAGGGGTTAGTATTATTATTGAATTTAACGCCACTTGCAACAATATTTCAGAAATTGTATTTGGTGGAATAAACCGGTTAAAACGGCCGACCTGACGTAAGTCAGTGACAAACTTTTTCACATAATGTAGCATGTACACCTCGCAATGAACGGGATTCGAACTCACAAATTTAGTGGTGTTAGGCACTGATTGCACAGGTAGTTGTAAATCCAAATACCATACGATCACGAAGGTCCCCTGTACAGTACTTAAGGAGAGAAAGGAAGCACAGGTACAAATGTAACTTAGTTCTTTTTGAATTGAATAAGCATCTTTAATTTCTACTTTTGCGGACAATATGGGTCTAAATCATGCTCCTCTCTCCATATAAACGTTAGAGAATACCGAAGGAGCAATCACAGATAGACAATCCAGAGAAACTGACAACACATGGTGCACAGAACGAAGACAAATACGGAACTCAGAGGGTGAACTCAGGTACTCGCCAAGGGTAGGCAGTTCCTGTTTCTTACAAGACACCCGTCGTGCAACCTTTTTATTTCAAAAGTAATATTAACAATAAAATGGAAATTACTCACAAAAGTAGTTCCTTTTTAATCTTCACTTTTCAATTTAATCAAATATCTCTTATAGCCAAGAACAAAGTGTCGCAAAGATGCTATCACAATGATTCTGGGTTCTTCGGCTTTTTGGAAGACACCCGTCATGCAAAATGTTTTTAAATTCAAAAGTAATATTAACAATAAAAGCGAAAGTACTCACAAAAGTTGCGCCTTTTCAATATAATAAATTGTCCTTTATTAAAGAACAAAGTGTCAAAAAGATGTTATTACACAACAATTCTGAGTTCTGCGGCGATAACGACGGAGCTTAAATCAAATCAAAATAAAAACAACTTACCATTTCACAGTATTAATGAAAAAACACATAAATGGCGTACATTCCTAAACTATCATCGATGTAGATTATTACCTGTAATTT
Organism: Gigantidas platifrons; assembly: GCA_002080005.1. Classification (NCBI taxonomy): domain Eukaryota; kingdom Metazoa; phylum Mollusca; class Bivalvia; order Mytilida; family Modiolidae; genus Gigantidas; species Gigantidas platifrons. Next base: position 133,106 of record MJUT01031811.1, read on the forward strand.
TTAACTTTGTATAAAGCAGAACATTCGCATTTTTAAAAGTATTTAAATTGAAGATTCATTCACCTTGAACATCGAGTCACATGAGTGTTTTACCACTCGGAGAAATTGTGCACTATGTACAGGTATTTAATAGATAATGCATTGCCATAATCTACCAGTAAATTTACTTATATATGTATGTACTCAATGATATATATGTATGTATATATGATGATAATCAAATATTATTAAATAATAATATCAACAATATATCTGAATACATGTGAACTTAATCTTCATTCATAAATTAGATTGATGGGTTAGGGGTTATGGTGTTTAACGCCACTTCCAACAATATTTCAGTTATATTGTGGCGGTCAGTATTATTGGTGGAGGAAACCGGAGAACCCGGAGAAAACAACCATAAATTAAATTGAATGGGTTAGTGGTTATGGTGTTTAACGCCACTTCCAACAATATTTCAGTTATATTGTGGTGGTCAGTATTATTGGTAGAGGAAACCAGAGTACCAGGAGAAAACCACTATAAATAAATTTGATAGAAAATGACAACATGTGTAGGAAACTCTGCCAAATAAATCTGATGAATTGAAATTTTGCACATTTTCAATTTGATTATAAAATCTGCGGTGTTAGGATATTGTTTCTCACATTATGACCCTTCCGTCGCCAAACATGTCAACTTCCTGTACACAGCAGCCCTGGGCGAAACGTTCATTTCGACGCCTGTATGCGCGGACTCGTTCATCGCATCTTTGGAAAAGAAAACGAAACTCAGCGCTGAACCAATTTGGGAAGCAGTTTCTAGCAATGTCCAGACCCTCAATATATGACACCCACGAACACGTCCACGTCTGGGATAAAACTCCGAATTCCGTGTTGACGAAGCCTGTTACCGACTGTGTGGGACGGAAATTCTCCGTAAACCTGAGATACCAACAACAGTGGCTGTAGCACTAGCAGTGACTTCTCGATTACGTAGATGGAACACACGGATATACCGATCTTAGGCTGGAGTGGTGATACATGGCCTGCCACTTCTAGGGCGATCTTAAGCTGATTCAGTTTGATTTAATATCTACCAAATGTGTGAAATTGTGCTCTGGTGAACGTTGAATTGTGGACTTCAGATTATGATTGTCTAGTCTGAAGACGGTCGATGATGTTGCTACGTGTAGCTGGATCCAGTCTTGGAGTGGCAGCATTTTACAGTAGCAATGACAATTGCCTGCTTAATACTCACGTTTCATACACCATAGAACTTTCCCCTAGGCTGTTACTTGCCTCGAAAGACTTTATTGGCTTTCGGTCTTTTGATTTGATTTGATTTGATATTTGGTGTTTAACGCCACTTTCAACAATATTACAGCTATATCATGGCGACCAGTTGTAGTGACAGAAGAAGCTGGAGTACCCGGTGAGAGCCACCGACCATGCGCAAGCAACTGGTAAGCTTTATCACTTGCGGCTGCGAGTCGAGTGCACCCTTTTTGTAATTTACAAAGCCAGGCGTGAACTCACGTCGTATTTGTGATAGGTTTATATGAGTTGTTAGATAATCCAACTACCTAACTCATTGAGCCACCCGGGCCCTCGGTCTTTTAGCTTAGAGTGTACCTTATGACGATTATTCCAGAAAAGCGTTCTGCACACTAAATTAGATATCTACGCTTTTATTATAATCATTCACTACACAAATAAAACTAACCACCACAACATAGCTGAAATATTGTTGAAAGTGGCGTTAAATAAAATAAACCTAACACTTGATCAAACAGTGTATCTTCAATAAACATGTATTACATAAGGGTGTAGGAGCCGGTTTGGATGAGGGGGACTATAAAATAAATAAATATATATATATAGTCTAGGATATCAAGGGAGTGATTTGAAACCAAACTGTTTTCTCTTTCTTTGCCTGACAATTTTTCTTTGGAAAATTGAACCCCACTGCCCTGTTTATTCTTCAGAATCTTCCCCGCTGATCGACCCATACCTACCCCCCCCCCCCCCCCCCCCACACACACACACATTTTTTTTTACTATCTGTTCAGATCATACACTTATGTTCCATTGATCATCATTTATAAACGAGCCCCCTTGTTGCTTTCGCACAATTTCAATTTTATAAAACATTGCTTCCATCCAAGATAAAGTGAAATATTAGTTTACAAAATAAAACAAATTCACACACATAAAAATGTCTATATTTCTCAACAAACCATATACATAGTTATAGAGAAGTATATAAATAGTCAGTATTTACAATAATTACAAGTACATCAGATAAATACAAAAATGTAATTGTTGGTATGTTTCAACCTGGATCGCAAAATACCTTTTCTATTATCTTTATTAATTTGCATAATTTAGTAAGTACATTTTTGTTTTTTGAGGTCCTACATGTAAGATTTCTGAATTTTAATACATTCACATGATTGTTGTAATACTTTGATGGTAATAACTTTCGACTAAGTTTATAATTTAGTGTAAAAATTTAGGAGCGTAAGTTTTGATATTGTTATATAGATCTCACATTACCTTTGGAGTATTTATAAAAAAAAATGTATTATGTGTAGTTTTTAAAATCCTTTTAAATGTCATTTACAGTGATATAATATTCAATTTTTATCACATTATGATTACATGAAAAGTTTAAATATAATATCAGTACAAAATTTGACCTTGACCTTGAATACAGTTTCCAGATGAATTGAGATTATTTACGTCATGAGGTCAAAATATAGTGTTATTTATAAAGATGTGAAACTTAATGTCTACTTGTACATCACTGATCACGTGATACTCTCCACTCGTGACCTTAGGGTCAATTAACTGACAGGGAGAGCAAAGTAGATTAATCATAAAACACTATTCTACAGCCAATCAAATCACAGTTGTTCTATATGTTCAGTACGTCAAACAAGAAATGGAAAGCATACTAAATACAGATCGGTTAAGGAAAAAACCCGAAACGATGGGTTTCTAATGAATTGACAAGCGGGCGATTATTGTAGAGTATTGGATCGTTATATTTATCAGCCGTAGGTTATCGACGATGATTGTAGAGCATCGGATCGTGATCATCCGTAGGTTATCGACGATGATTGTAGAGCATCGGATCGTGATCAGCCGTAGGTTATCGACGATGATTGTAGAGCATCGGATCGTGATCAGCCGTAGGTTATCGACGATGATTGTAGAGCATCGGATAGTGATCGACGATGATTGTCTAAATGTCTAAATATTTCTGCATGCAGAAACCTTTTACTAAACGGGAGATATATCGATGAATCAAAGGTGCCGCTCTCCAAAATAATTTTGAAAGTGGGCCCAATAACAATTTTCGTTTACACATTTTTAAGGCTTCAGATAAACAGGATGGTTGGTGTAGAATATTTATCTGAACTATGAATACACTATTGTTTGGTTTTTCTGAAGATGACTCCATAATGATGAACGGTGTCAAGTTTATTATGCGACTCATAACCAGGTATGCCAAGCCCACATTCTCCTCTATTGTAAACCGATTTAGATTGTCTTAAGTAATTAAAGTTCTCTAATAAAAACAATTCCAAAATTATACATCATAATCGTATAATGAAGTAAAACCTATACACCTAGAACACAAATGCATGATCTCTCACTTTCCTGGCTTGGTACAGGCACTTCAATCATAAGTGGCGGGTTAGACTAATTTTATGGGCCCAAACCTCCTCACTTAGTGAAATGATGCGGTCATACAAGTGCTTTCAACATGTGAGTAAAATGCCAAACCTCACATATAACCGTGCGAACAGCCTTATTATCAAAAAACAAAAACAAAAACAAACAAACAAACAAACAAAAAAAACAAACAAACAAAAAACAAACAAACAAACAAACAAACAAAACCGCTATAATCTTGGGCATTTAATCTTCGTGACACAGAAAATGGCATATGTATATTATTAACAATGGAAGGAAAAATAAGAAATTCCGATAATTGGGAACAAAAACTGTGCAAGTCTCAAATCAATTTCATACGTACGTTCGTTGGAATTAACAGCACTGGCTGCATATTATATTCTTACCAAAATCAAAATCAAAAGCAGAACTGTCTCTCTCCATCGTCAGAACTAAAGAAATATTAATTGCCTGCGTCGCTGTACTGCAGCATAGATTGTGATACTGCGGTACGATTGCTTGTGATTGATATATGATGGGTTTTTTTTTTAATTAGGACACACGATTAGGATTATCAAATCTATATAAATAGTTCCTTCATTGATTATATAATCATTTTAGTGATATTATGTCATCCTGATAAATCAGGTAAAACCGTAAAAAAATAACCTAGAAACGACGTTTATCCTGCGTTGTGTGATTTTAAGTACTTAAAAAGGGGTCAAATAAACTTCAGTGTTATTTAGTCATGGGACCTAATAAAGTCTTTCTGGTACCTGATTCGTGTAGAGCGATAGAAGGAAACGGTAACAGTATGAGCGCTAACATCACATATGACGCCAATGAAACGATTAGAACGACGCTTATTTCAGCTATTTTTAGACCTTTTGGCAGTTTCTTTGGACTTTTTGATATTGTCGGATAAACACAATATACGTACATTGTCTTTAAATATAAAATTAATTATCACTCGCTGTGAAACAAGCTACACAAACTCGCCAAAGAGTCGCTTTTATACCTGTTTCTAAAGCTCGTACAAATAAATGTAATGTTATATTTTCTGAAAATATACGTCTCTTGTACATTTTGTATATTTATGATCTGTACCTTATAAAGCCTTCCTGGTACCCGAGTCATGTAGGTCGACATACGACAGCAAGAAACGGTAACAGTATAAGCGATGAAGTCACAAATGACGTCATTGAAAACGATTAGAAAGATTCTTGTTTCAGCTATTTTCTGACAATTTGGCAGTTGTTTGGGACTGTGTCGTGAAAAATAAAATTAATTTGCACTCACTGCGAAACGGGCTAGTAAAGCTCGTAAAATGCTCGCTTTTCTGACGGTTTTTAAAACTCGTACAAATAAATTTTATATTTTCCGACAATGTACGTATATTGTATATATTATGAAAAAAAAATTAAAAGGTGAAGGTCAACAATTCCACCAATATCAAATAAAACGAATAGTCAGCTCACACCTCAAATCATTGAACATAACAAAAATACCACGACATATGACATTGGAAATCCAAATCTTGGCTTGGAACAGGCACACACATGTTGCGGGTTTTTTTTTTTTAATTAGGACACAAGATTAGGAATTTCAAATCTATATAAATAGTTCCTTCATTGATTATATAATCATTTTATTGACATTATGTCATTCTGATTAAAAATAGATATACATACACATCACGTAAAACCGTTAAAAATTAACCTAGAACCAACTTTAAATTATTTGGCTTTCCAATCTTTCGATTTTGAATTTGAATTTTGGTGTTTAACACCACGTTCAGCAATCGTCCAGCTATATCATGGCGACCAGTTTTAGTGGTGGAGGAAGCCGGATAACCCGGAGAGAACCACTGACCCTGGGCAAGCAACTGGTAAACATTATCACTTGCGGTTGTGAGCAATATTAATTCCACCAATATCAACTAAACGACCATTTAACTCTATATACTATAAGTTTATGCCAAGCCCCAAATAACATTATTTATTACATACTTAGTTAAAATAAAGGCATTTTTGTATGACCAATATGACCGGAAGTAAACTGTCCATATTTTCACACCCCGGGAAAATAACCGGTTATTGGATTACTACAAGATCATTTCCATATCGAGGCCCATATTGGCCCGGACCAATATGGGCCTCGATTTCGTCTCAGGCCAATATGGGTGTCTCTTTTCTAGATGTCGGAAGTATGTAATAAATAGTTTAATACATGGCCATTTCCATATTGGCCTGGTTATCATCCCTCAACACATATTGGCTCTCGACTGCGTCTCGGGTCAATATGGGGGTCTCGGGATGATAACCAGGCCAATATGGAAATGCCCATGATTTAATCTGTATAGAAACAAGGTCTTGAGATATGATTATTGATCATAGCATTTGAGCTATATTTATGATTAAAACTAGCTTAAATGTAGTTTAGAAATAGACATCCGTAGTTTCCTATGGTGAAATTAAATTGTAGGTTAACACTGATGAACTAGATAATGGATAAGGTCGGGACATGATTTCTTGCAACGATCACTGGTTTTTTTTAAGGTTATGGTGTTTAACGTCACTATCAACAATATTTCAGTTTTAATGGAGGAGGAAATCCGAGTATCCGGAGAAAACCACCACTGGAAGTCACTGACAAACTTTATCACATAATGTTGTATCGAATACACCTCGCCTGAGCGTGGTTCGAACTCACAACGTATGTGGTGATAGGCACTGATTGCATAGGTAGTTGTAAATCTAACCATCATATGATTACGACCGCGACGGTCCCACTGATTTTTCATCAGAAGCTTCTGTAAGTTGTTTTTTTATCGTAAAAGATTGTGACATTCTCCCTAATACACTCAATTCAGTTCCGTCCTAAGGTCGAATTGAGTAGGGGGCCCGGGTGGCTCAATGAGTTAGGTCGTTGGATCTAACAACTCATACAAGTCTATCACCAATACGGCGTGGGTTCGCGCCCGGCTTTGTAAATTACGAAAAAAGGGTGCACTCGACTCGCAGCCGCATGTGATGAAGTTTACCAGTTGCTTGCTCATGCTCGATGGTTCTCTCTGGGTACTCCGGCTTCCTCCACCACTAAAACTGGTCGCCGTGATATAGCTGAAATATTGTTGAAAGTGGCGTTAAAACACCAAGAATCAATCAAATCAAATCGAATTGAGTATGAGTCGTCTTGCACATTTAATGAAAGAGGTCCTTTCTGGTGGGATATACTCCGCTACGGCGAGACTAGGTCTAATTTCTATAGATAATGGGATTCCTTTGGAGGAATTAAACGACAAATAGATAGAATCTGATTAATGAATATCAACTGATGGAATAGTTATTTTATGAGCGTGAGTCTGAATCCCCCTCTTGGCTAGGTGTATTCGATACAACTTTATGTGATAAAGTTTGTCAGTTACTTGCGCCAGGCCGGTGGTTTTTTTTCCTTTAATAAAACTGATCGCCATGATATAACTGAAATACTGTTGAAAGTGGAGTTAAACACCATAACACCACCCCCATTTTACGAGCAATGAACGTGTCAATTTCTAATTCGTGACAGACAGACATTAACCGACCAAAGGTGGTTGAGTATTTGTACACATAAAACGCACAATAAACATAAATGTACGCAGAATCAATAAAATAAGCCGGTACATACATATTGTTATATCATTATTACCGATGCATTACTTTATTTGATTGAAAATCCTTTGCTCTCTCTTTTCTTCCAAAAAATTCTTCAAATTTGCAAGCTGTAGCCAGAATGCCAACAGTGCCGTACCACCCAATATGACGCCCCCATCTCGTTTATAGGACGGCTGTTGTACGAAGGTGTGTCTAACAAAGAGAGGACAGTCGATATAGGGTTAGTAAACTCACATTTATATATATATAAAGGCACTCTTAGTAAAGTTCTGGTTAGTTGAAATTCTCTATTTTTGTTAACACAGTAAGTAAGCTAATAGTTTTTTCCTTTCAAATATTTTCAAAAAAGTTCATTCAAAGGCAACTACACTTATTGAAAAAATTAAAAATTAGTTCATTTCCAAATAAATTTTGGAGTACGAGTACTGTTCATGGGTCAATCGGATCTACTTTGTCTTTCAACTATTTCCAGTATTGTTTGTAATCATGTTACATCATAGAGAGACAGTCGTGGTCGTGATCATATGGTAGTTATA
>MJUT01031811.1:141947-162489 GCA_002080005.1 Gigantidas platifrons
AAGACAACGACATATGACATTAGAAATCCAAGTCCTGACTTGGAACAGGCACACACATGTGGCGGGTTTTTTTTTAATCAGGACACAAGATTAGGAATTTCAAATCTATATAAATAGTCCCTTCATTGATTATATAATCATTTTAGTGATATTATGTCATTCTGATTAAAAACAGATATACATACACATGAGGTAAAACCGTAAAGATGAACCTAGAACCAACTTTAAATTATATTTGGCTTCCCAATCTTTCGATTTTGAATTTGAATTTGAATTTTGGTGTTTAACGCCACTTTCAGCAATATATCAGCTATATCACGGCGACCAGTTTTAGTGGTGGAGGAAGCCGGAGTACCCGGAGAGAACCACCGACCCTGGGCAAGCAACTGGTAAAATTTATCACTTGCGGTTGAGAGTCGAGTGCACCCTTTTTTGTAATTTACAGAGCTGGGCGCGAACCCACGTCGTATTGGTGATAGGTTTGTATGAACTGTTAGATCTAACGACCTAATTCATTGAGCGTCGTGGTCACTAAATTAGATATCTACTTTTTTGTTGTATTGTGAAAAAAAAGTTTAAGCAGTGATTGTCAACAATATTAATTCCACCAATATCAACTAAACGACCATTTACCTCTATATAATATAAGTTGATGCCAAGCCCCAAATAACATTATAGAAACAAGGTCTTGAGATATGATTATTGATCATAGCATTTGAGCTATATTTATCATTAAAACTAGCTTAAAAATAATAAATCGTGTAGTTTAGAAATAGACATCCGTAGTTTCCTATGGTGAAATTAAATCCTAGATTAACACTGATGAACTAGATAATGGATAAGGTCTGGACATGTTTTCTTGCAACAATCACTGGTTTTTAGTGTTAAGGTTATGATGTTTAACGTCACTATCAACAATATTTCAGTTTTAATGGAGGAGGAAACCCGAGTATCTGGAGAAAACCACCGCCCTGCAGGAAGTCACTGACAAACTTTATCACATAATGTTGTATCGAATACATCTCGCCTGAGCGTGGTTCGAACTCACAACGTATGTGGTGATAGGCACTGATTGCATAGATAGATGTAAATTCACCTACAATATGATGACGACCGTGACGGTCCCACTGAGTTTTTATCAGAAGCTTCTGTAAGTTATCTTTTATCATAAAAGATTGTGACATTCCTAAGGTCGAATTAAGTAGGGGGCCCGGGTGCCTCAATGAGTTAGGTCGTTGGATCTATCACCAATAGGGCGTGGGTTCGCGCCCGACTTTGTAAATTACGAAAAAGGGTGCACTCGACTCGCAGCCGCATGTGATAAAGTTTATAGTCCGTTTGACTTCTATAAATCTTCAGAGAAAAATTCTTAAAAAGCCAGTTTTCAAATCAACAATTTTTTTTCTAGATGTTTATTAATATATGATATATACGAACTCTGACAATTAATTTCAAAATTTTTGGTCCATTATTAAAAAAGTTATCCATTTAGGTCTCTGTGTTAATTATATTTCCTAAAGTGTAAAAATATGGATGGAGTGAATACAAATAGTGTAATAGCCAAGCCATTGCAAACAATATAATAGACATGTGCTTTCAATGAATATTTCATTGTACCATTTGACGTATTACACTTAACTATCAAAAGGCTACTCATTAACTGCCCATAAATGATAGTCAATTGTTATTATGTACTTTGATATTTCATTGTCCTATGTCACATGGTACAGTCTATTATCTGTATTCACTCCCTCCAGATTTTTACACTTTAGTCAATATAATTAACAAGGAGACCTAATGGGTAACTTTTTTAATAATGGACCAAAAAGTTTGAAATTAATTGTCAGAGTTCGTATATATCATATATTAATATACATCTAGAAAAAAAATTGTTGATTTGAAAACTGGATTTTTAAGTATTTTTTTTTTCGATATAGGGTTAGTAAACTCACATTTATATATATATAAAGGCACTCTTAGAAAAGTTCTGGTTAGTTGAAACTCTATATTTTTGTCAACACAATAAGCTAATAGTTTTTTTCTTTCAAATATTTTCAAAAAAGTTTATTCAAAAGCAACTACACTTATTGAAAAAATTAAAAATTAGTTCATTTCCAAATAAATTTTGGAGTACGAGTACTGTTATGGGTCAATCGGATCTACTTTGTATTTCAACTATTTCCAGTATTGTTTGTAATCATGTTACATCATAGAGAGACAGTCGTGGTCGTGATCATATGGTAGTGATAGTCATGAGATGTGGGTTCTTGCTTGTTGAGGGCTGTATGGTAACGTGTCTTGTATTTAATTCCGAGGATTATTCTTGTGTGATTTGTTGGTTGTTTACCCCATATCTCATTTTATTTCAATGGTAAATACATGTTTAAACATTAGATGATATGTTGCATACAAACAACATATTTACCTGGCGATGGCAAAGTCAATACTGGTGTAACCACAAAACTGTCAAAAAATAAAGTCATGCAACCGAATAGTAAAAGGCGTATGAAAAAAACTAACATTTACAGGCATTCTTGAGTGGCACCTCTCACTGTTCTCCTTGCAACACACTTTCTCTCCCTCCGGCAACTCCCTGCAATAGGCACAGGTGCACCAGTCAGGTTGACCAGGCTGAGGATTAGGATATGGATTTCTTTAATTTTCTTGCTCCAATAAATTGAAGGCAAATGAAGGCTGCCTTCTGCATGTATTAAGCATAATTGACTTGAGTTCCTCTTCATTCATGTTATTGATGCGTTCCTGAAAATAAAAAATAATTCAGTATTAAAAACCCATATCCAAGTTGGTCAATATATGGAACAGCTGATAAATAATTGAAACAGAAGTTATTTTAATTTTTTTAAAGATTATATTGTGTATGGTGTATATTAAATTTAAAGTGCACCAACAAACCCTTACCCCCTCTTATCTTTCCCAAATCTATGTTGGTTTCATTCCAAGATTGTGAAACCTACTGTTTTCAGGAGATAAGAATCAAGATCAAGATTTATCAGGAATTTGGACAAAATATTCAACATAAATTATAAAAGATAACAAAAAGATTACTTATGGACAGACATGCTGGTCACTGTATACCGGCTTCGATGGCAGATGCATTAAAATGAAGGGTGCGAGGGGATTCTCCAGTTAACGGTGCCCTTCCTTTACAATATATGGCATACTTTACTTATTGTTACACAAAATACCTGAATCTGGGCATTTCTTTGCTCTCTCGCATCAGTGGCTAGCCGATCATTTCCGACACCATTGCTTCCCCCTCTAGCACCTCTTCCACGCCTTCGTCCTCTATCCCTTCCTCTTCCTCGTCTTCTGCCCGCTACTTGATTGAAATGGTTCTTGCAAGAACTCTCATCATTAGGAGAAGATGATCGGCAGCATGATTGATCTGAATTCTAAAATAAATATAATTTTTATATCATCTTGTATAAATAAATCAAAAGATCTTAATTCAATCTTTTATGACAACCAATAAAATAAGGACCAAACAAAATACAGTCATTGGAAAATGTAAAACAAATCCATATATAATCAACCAAAACCATATTTTTTTCAAAAAATTATTGTGAAGTCATTTCTGGATAGATTTAACAAATTTTACACCAAAACATTCGGAATTGTCTATATATTTTGTTTGTTTATTTGCTCATTATGTTTACGAGTGGTTTTTATTTGTACATAATTTTTCCATGATATAAATTTTTAGGAAGTATTTTTAGTTTAAATATATAGGAAAATCAAAGTCAATTTTTATTTGTTGTGTTAAATTATGTACAAATAAAAATCACTCATAACAATTTTGAAAGCGAGGCAAGAAGAAGAGTGGATGTGTTTTTAGAGTGTGAAATTTTTATCGTTTTATCACAGCATTTTACCTTTTATCACAAAATATTTCAAATACTTTTAGTGTATATAGATTCCAAAAACATTTGATCTTATCCAGAAACTTTTAGTATGTAAATATTCCCACAAGTTCTGTGTTTTAGCAGGATTGATTGATCAGGTGTCGGTAGCCATTATTTATCGTTCGCCATTTTGAAAAATATGTCTCGATCCATAACAAGACGCTTTTCCAAAGCCCTATCCACTAGTAATCTACATGGCAACAACAAAATTACTCAGTGTAGGCCTTATATATTAGATAGAACAAAAGCATTAGATAACAAACTTAGAAATTGTCATGCTCAACATACAATACAGCACAGGGGCATATGAGCTTGCAAAAACATTTATAACAAATATTATTCAGTTCCCTGAATTCCAACAAACTTATGCCACCAAAACACAGGATGGCAAAGAGAGTTCTAGTGCTCAAGTGGACATGTGCATCAAGGTATTCAACCACAAAACCAATGGGCAAGTAGGCGGTCAGCTTAAATTTACTGTAAACTTATATCTTACCTCCAATACCATGAATATAAATGGAAGTCGTAATGACGTTTTTGTAAATGAGATATTTGACAATCTTTGTGACACAATTAAAGTACCATATACTTTAGATATTATCAATGAAACTTTTTCATCACAATTACATAATCTTAGAGAATCTTCGTCCACCGTCATTCAAAACAGTCTTAGAACGGTGTTGGTAGACAAACATTCAACAAATGCCTTATGTCAAACCAGCACTAAGTCAAACAACACCAACATAAAATCAAACACTGAATATTAAACTTGGACCTATCCAATATGTGAACTACCCGTTGAAGAAGATTGTATAGCATGTGACAGCTGTGATTATTGGCTGCATTTTAGATGTGCAGGTATTCAATCAAATGACGTCAGAAACGTCTATAAAAACAGTGGCTATATATGTAATCAGTGTAATGATGAACTTATGTACTCTTGTAATACTAGTACTAATACCACTTTGGCCTCCAAAGAGAACCATCTAAAAGATGTACAAGCAGAGCAAAGTCAACCTCTTTTACATACAACACCATGTAAAGTGAGTACCTCATGCACCTTTGACAGATCTGATGTACAAATAACACCTCTGCTGATTACCACAAATGTAACAACATCTGCTCAAACAACTCCACATACTACACCAGGGATAAATACTTTTAGATACCTACCTGCAACTAAAAACCAATCAGCCTCCTCAACGGTTACTTCAACAACTCAACCGTCGAATATGGATCAACTTAGAACTCCAACTGTTGGACAAACAACATCGCAGCTGATTACCACAAATGTAACAACATCTGCTCTAATAACTCCACATATTACACCAACGATACGTACTCTTAGATACCTACCTGCAACTAAAAACCAATCAGCCTCCTCAACTGTTAGTTCAATAATTCAATCGTCAAATGTGGATCAACTTAGAACTCCAAATATTGGACAGGATCCACCATCAAACTCAAGCATAATTGGTTCATTAAAATCAATTGGTGCAACAACAAAAAAACGACAAAGAAAATAAAAGAAGATTATCAAAATCTCAGAGAAATCGTACTTTAAATCGGGAAAATGAAATAAAACAAATGAAAACTGTCATAGATAATATTGGCCAGATCGGAACAAACCAGTATGATCCAGCTGAACAAAACCAAAATAATACTCCATATAATTCAACAAGATATAGCCAATCTATTTCCAATCATCATAGTTGTGATTGTAAAAACGAACCGTATCAAAATACTTGAAAATCAGACAATACAAAACATGTGTATCAACACAGCAATGAACACTCAGCTTGCTTTACAGATGAGAATTACAGCTCCAAATATAAGCTCTGGACATCTTCCTCATATGATACCACATCCAATTCCAACTCCTTATATGCCGATGTACCATCAACATCCGCATTTACCATATATGAACTTTCAATCGCATATACCACCTCAACATTTAGTTCATCCATATACGTATATACCTCATTCTGCGCCAATGTATAATCATGCGCCACATTCTGTTCCATTACAACATTTTGTACCACATCATGTACCAGAGTATAATCACATGCCATCTCATGGTCATAATCCACATCATATACCAGCTCGTACAATTCCACAACATAATCCAACTCTTAATCATATTCCAACTCATGAACCAACTCAGAGTCATGTTCCACATCATGTGCCAGCTAACAATCGAGTACCACAACAAGTGTCGTCTTACAATTCGGTTTATACTACAAATACGCAATATCCACAAGGATCAGCAAATGAAGCAACAAATAGAAGTATACAACCTATGCATAACCAACAAATCCAACCTAATGCAAAGATAAGCTCTATTCATGGTGAAACTCAACAATCTGCCTCGACATCAACATCAAAATGTCAGAAAAACAGTGAACTTGTAAAAACAATCCATACTGAACAATTACAATGTGAAATTGAGAATATACCAACTTATGTTGATTATTGTCAAATAGTAAATATATCAACCAAAAACTCTGAACCATCAAATCTTAATTCACAACCAAATGAAGAAACAGCAGAAAAACAGGCTTCTTTTGAAAATCAAACTCCAAATGACCTTTTTCGACAAATCCGTCTAAACACAAAACCACCAGACGATGTTCAACACAACATAGACATGCTCAGCATGGAAAAGAGACGGTTCATATAGTAACTTGTAATGTTGAAGGTATCAAATCAAATACATCATTTCTTCACTCACTGGCAACAAATTAACAATAGAATATTATGTATTCAAGAACATTTTCTTTGGGATTTTGAAACTGACCTTCTATGTAAAATGTTACCTGATTTAGACAACTTTACCAGATGTCACGACTCAAATGATCCACTAGACGGATCAAAGCTACCCCGTGGACAAGGTGGAGTATCAATACTATGGCCAAATTTATGGAGTTGTAATATTAAGAAAATTCAAGATGGAAATGAGAGAATTATAGCCATTACTATATCTTTCCTTTATTTATATCTAGCTTATATATTTAATATTTAGCTCCTAATTATTTATTTTGATTTCAAAATCATATGAACAATACATCAACTCTAATTCCAGCTTTCAATTTGAATGGCAGATAAGAAACTATAAAATTAAGAAATAAATCATGGAAGCCAGAATGTGTTAGGAGTTTTGGTAAAGGTAATGGTAAAATATATTTAGGTTTAAAAATTTCAACATCATACACAAGTGTTTAACAATTTCTCGTTAAGTTAAAAATAAAACATAAAACTGCAATAATTAACTGAAACTTCAATCCACTAATTGTAGCTGCTGAGAACTTTCTCACCAAGGATAGCCCATGAAAGCCATTCAGCTTATTTCCAATGGGGTCCTTTATAAGTATCAGCTTAAAGTTCAAGTGGACATTAAAAGATCAACATGAGCGGGTAGAGGGATTACTTAATTTTAAAATAAGTACATTATCTATGAAAATATATATGTATATATAATTGTCATTATTATGATATGACACGTCTTTCCCGTTCTTCACTGGTATGTATCAGGTGGCACTTCACTTCTTTTTTAAATCTTTGCAAATCATTGATGGATTTGATCGAATCGGGTAGAGAATTCCAATCATGGATTCCATTGCAGTAAAACGTTGTTGATTCGATGCCTTTAATTTTTGGTGTAACATAATTAATCTGACTTGATCTAGTATTATGGGCATGATGTTCATTAATTTTGATGAAATTATTTTTCAAATAAGAAGGACATCTATCATAATAGATTTTATGAGCATGGTTCAATCGAAGCTGTTTTACTCTGTTTTCAATATTTAAAAATCCTAGACTAGATAATTCAGCTTGCTTTATACTAGTTCTTGGGCCCATGCTTTTGATGAATCTAACTGTTTTGTTTTGTGCCACTTGCAGTTTGTTTTTTAAAGCACGAGTTATACCAGCGTAGCAGGAGGAACAAGAATAATCAAAATGACATTGAATAAGTGCCATACTTAAAGTTTTCCGCGTTTCGGCAGATAGACAATTTGCCTTTCTATACATAAACCTCAACCGGGAATTAACCTTTTTAATAATAGAGTTAGTTGTTTTTTCGCCAGACAGGTTTTGATCAATGTCAATGCCTAAATATTTAACACTATTTTGTGAATTTATGATATGACCATTACAGTTAATTTGAAATTCATTTACATTTTTTAATTTTCTCTTTGGACCAAAAAGAATGCATTCTGTTTTACCAAGGTGGAGAGAAAGTTTGTTGTCAACGAGGCATTCACTACAGGATTCGAGTTCTTGACCAAGTTTTTGAGAGATAAATTCAGGATTTTTATGAGAAAACATAATAGAACTGTCATCTGCGTACAGTAGTAATTTACAGTCTGAGTTAATGCTTATGGACATATCATTGACATAACGAAGGAAAAGTAAAGGACCTAAAATACTTCCCTGTGGAACACCACATAACTATTTGTATTATTAATGCATATCTTCCAACAATGGACAATGACTCGAAGGTTGAATATAATGAATGCCTTGACATCATATATGATATTATACACAAATATCAGGATTCATTTGAAATACTACTATGTGGAGATCTAAACGGAACTCTTCTTAGCACAAGATCAAATAGTCATGATAAACTCCTGAAAAAACTTTGTAAATGAAACTAGTTTAGAGTCCGCTGGAAAATGCGGCGATCTGAATACCTTTTATCACCATGCAGGATCATCCACGTCTCAAATTGATTATATACTTGTTAGAAATATGGAACTTGTTTTAGATTTTAAAATATGGAAACCACCCTCTTCCAATGTTTAAGCTCATGTTCCAGTCGAGATGATGAGCAATATCCATATACTAAATTGTAACTTAGATAAAAGCTATAGTAACAAGGTTCAACAAATAAAAAGACTTATATGGGAAGTGGCAACACAAAAGACCTACTAGAATCAGTGACAAACGTTCTACTTAGAGCATCCTCGAAATCAGTCCCAAGCAAAGTAATAAAATTATGTGGACCAAAATGGAAAGCTTCTCCGTCTGTTAGAAAACAATTGAAAACCTGTAAAACTCTATATTCAAAGTGGAAACAGTCAGGACAAAATAGGAGTCATCACACATATTTAGATTTAGTTAAAGAAAAGCGAAAACTAAGATCCACCCAACGTATGGAAAAAGCTATTGATAGAAAACATTTATATCAATAAATTATGGAAAATCCTTCCACTGACTTATTTTATCGGTTAATCAATAGAAACCGTAAAAAACTAAACATGATACTGCTTGTGTGGAAATTGATGGTAAGTTGGATTACTCAGTAGATAATCAAAGACAAGCATTTGCTCGTTATTATGAAGACATGAGTGTCCCTAAAGAAGACTCATTTGATAGTACATACTTGGAATTATGTAATGTACGACAGAACTTAGTCGAACAATTTTATGGAGAAAATATAACAACTATACAACCTTATACAAACAAAGACATTAGTACTTCAATTGATAAATTAAATACGGGAAAATCTCCTGATGAATTTGGACTAGCGGCAGAACATCTAAAATATTCTAAAAAATATCATTGTGCCCTACCTGACAATTATGTTTAATAATATTTTAAAGAACAGAATTGTTCCAGATGAACTCAAGTCAGGTATTTTAACACCTGTCATTAAGAAAAACAAAAACCCTACAGATTTCTATAGTTATAGAGGAATAACCGTAACACCGGTGATTGGCAAAGTTCATGAATACTGTATATTAGATAAACTTAATTTACAAAACAGCTCTGATCTACAATTTGGCTTTATTAAAGGATTATGTCCTCTGATTGCGAGCTTACTAATAGCTGAATCCAAATGTGAAAAGTCTATTAATCTCAAGAAAATTCCAGTTACATTATCTACGTCCAATCAGCCTTTGATGTTATACAACATACTATATTATTTGACAAACTGTTAGATCAAAATATACATCCTGATTTATGGCTACTGGTTAAATATTTATATGAAGGACTCACTTCAAAAGTGAAATGGATGGGTAAGCTTAGTGATAGTTTTAATATAAAACAAGGAGTTAGACAAGGAACCGTCCTCTCTTCCGTATTTTACAAAATATTTATTCAAGATTTCTTGGATGAGTCGGAAAGAAACTCCATTGGATTACATTTGGGTGACATTTATGTAGGCACACCAACTTGTGCTGATGACTTAGCCTTACTAAGCTCGTCCGTAGATGAGATGCAACTAATGCTTATAACATAGTTCACAGATATTCACAACAACATTTTTATAATTTACATCCAACGAAAACCAACATAGTTGAATTCAACAAACAAAACAACATTGAAAATAGCTGGAAGCTAGATGGTAACAAACTATGTACAACTCGTGCAACTACACATTTAGGACTTGACAGATCCGACAAACAGGAATCTGAAATTAACATTGAAGAAAGAATTAAAACATCTCGAAGGACCAAGTACTCACTCATGAGCTCTGAACTCCACGGTACGAATGGCATCGATCCAACTACATCTTATAATATCTGCAAACTCTATGTCCTACCTCGTTTATTATATGGACTTGAAATTTTAACATTAAAAACCAGGGATATTGAAAAACTGGATAGATTTCATAAAGATACATTGAGACAATTTCAGTCGTTACCAAAACGAGCTGCCAACTCTTCAGTCTACCTACTTCTTGGTGCTTTACCCATTGAAGCCGAATTACACAAACGTCAGCTCTCATTCTTGTATATACTGTTATCATCAGAAAATGTCAAGCTCAATCGTATTATTGAACGCCACCTCTGTGTAAATTTTGACATCAAAGACAGCTTTTCTACCGTATAGTTGAAGTATTATCCACGTACAATCTTCCATCGATATCACATTTACAAAAGAATTTACCAAAGAAGTTATAGTGGAAAAAGATGATTACGACATCAATGTCATCTTATTGGAATGAATTACTGTTGAATCAAGCACATTCTATGTCATCATTGAAATATCTCTCAAAAGACAACTTGATGATAGGCAATCCACATAGCATTTATAGAACTGTAAAACCATCTATATTAGATGTTAGAAAATGTATAATTAAAACACGTATGGTAACACGAACATATACCCTACAAGCTGACAGACATAAATTCAATAGATACGATATAGAACCACTATGTCAATTATGTAAAATTGAATCAGAAGATATTCCACATATGTTCACTACTTGTGTTGCTTTTGTAGACATTAGGAATGAAATATACATACCAATAAAACATAGAGTTATCAATTTGATTGGACCTAGAAAATGGAAAGAGATGTTTAATAATAGACTGTCAATTACCAAGCTTATATTGGACTGCTCCAACTTTACTGAAGAACTTGCAAACCAACAAAACATTGATGAAGTAGAAACTACTGCTACAAACTACACAACAAAAGACTTGAGTTAATTAAAATGGTTGCTGACACATGATTCATTAATCCTGTTGTATAGTTCCTTTACTTTTTAGATTTTAAAAACATTATTGCTGTATATAGTGATTTATAAACTTTTGCTTTGTTCCTGAAAGAGGAAGCTCATACAGAAGAAAGAAGAAGAACAACATAATGAGTAAATAAAATTAAAAACAAAAATTGTTTTGGTTAATTATGTAGGGATTTTTTTTAACATTTCCCAATACTTTTGACAGATGACTGTAGTACAGAAATTACAGTAAAATGCATTGTTGTATAGGGTAACTTCGACAATTTATGTAACCTCAATACACTTAGAATCAAAACATCTAGAAAACAGAAAATCGAAGAATTTAGAGGGCTAACACAGAAATGAAAGAGCCTAAACGGTACGATTTCCGTTAGAACGGTTACACTTTCCAAGTTCTTCATACTGATAGCAAATATAATAAAGATAAAATATTTAATTTGCGAGCATTATTTACTGAATAATGCGGATTCATTCAGAATTTTTTTACGAATACAACATATTTATTGTTCACTTGGTATTTCCCTTATCATACCCCAATTTTGTCAAAATACGTTTTTTTTACAATTAACTTTATTTCTCCTCTCTCACAAATTACTAACGTACTTTTCTTTTTTCAAACCATGCGAAATGACCACTTTTTATCCGGAAAACATTTTAAATAAAACAATTATATAGTGAGAAAAGAGTACATGTGCTTTAACCTCTTCCATCGCTGTTTATTTATAGTTGGAACCACACAATCATTCGGCAATCGTATATTGCCGAGTAGTTACGATTGGATCATTCGGCAGACTCCGTAAATTTGCCGATAAATAATCAGTCCCCATCTTTTGCTGCTGCATCCTGGAATTCGTCAACAAATATCGTTCTCTCCTCCATTCTTTCTCACATATATCAACACGAAAATGAGTTAAAACATTATTTTATTAAATATAAAGCATATATAGTACATTTTTTAGCGAATGCAGCTCATTAAAAAAACGGTCGTATCTTAGGCAGTGGGAATTTAACATAAACAAAATAAAAATAAAAAACATCCAAGAATTTTAGTATTCTGTTAGAAGAGACAAATAATAATCTAGGAATAAAGCTATTGACATAAAGGGAGTAAACCTCGAAATAGAGTCAAATGAAGCAAATGTTTACTCATGGTTCACAAACAAGAGGTCCTCATGATTCACATTATTCCCCGTAGAATTATATTCTGTCATTTTTTATTTTTATATTTGTTCATTTTTAAGCAGGAATGTTTTCTCGTCAGACTGTCTGGCTAGCCTTTTTCGACACAAATTCTCTGCTCGTTTAGCATCAGCTACAGCTGCTATATCTTCATTACTGGACCAGCTGGACTTGTATTCGTGGCCGAATTTATATGGTGCTCGTGCCAGGAAATGCGTCAGTGTTAAAAGTCGATGGAATATCATACATATAAATTGTATAATTAGTAGAATTCCGAAAATAACCAAAAATACAAGACCTGAAAAATAAAAAATAAATATTTAAATTGATAACCTGAAATATAAAATAAGAATACATATCAATAACCAAAATCAGATAACCTGAAAAACAGACACACATTAATAAAAAACAAAACCCCAACATCCTAATACTTCAGGTTCGTGTTACTCGATCTTTAATTTGATGTGTAATGTTTTGTAGATCGTTGTTTGTCCTTTTATCCTTTTTCCTTTGGCCATTGTGTTGTCTGTTCTTCTTCCATTTATGGATTCTGATTATCCCTTTGGTATCTTCAAACTCTTCTAAATGGAAACTGATTTAAAACATTCTACCAGAATAACTGAAAAAATATAATAGCTTCAAATTCTCTTAGATGAATTACCTTGTTATGGTGGACAATACATAACATTTCCGTGTAATCGAGAATACACAACAATGTATTCGTGTTACTCGATCTTTAATTTGATGTGTAATGTTTTGTAGATCATTGTTTGTCCTTTTATCCTTTCTCCTTTGGCCATTGTGTTGTCTGTTCTTCTTCGATTTATGGATTCTTATTATCCCTTTGGTATCTTCAAACTCTTCTAAATGGAAACTGATTTAAAACATTCTACCAGAATAACTGAAAAAATATAATAGCTTCAAAATCTCTTAGATGAATTACCTTGTAATGGTGGACAATACATAACATTTCTGTGTAATCAAGAATACACAACAATGTATTCGAGAACACATAACAATTCTATACCGTTTGACACTTAACCTTGTTATGTGGAAAACATATTAAATGATGGGAAGTTTTCAACTTGATGAAGTTGTTTTCCTGAGGGCTTGGCATGATCTTGAGTTCACAGTCGATTTTAGTGAGATTTGTGTTGCTCAATGTAGTTTTCTGTGTAGTGTTTTTGAATAGAATTGCTTGTCCCTTTCTTTCGGCCATTGCATTGTCTGCCCTTCTTATATTTACGGCGTCTGATGACTCCTTTGGTATATTCAAACTTTACTTAGCTGATGGCGGCCATCTTGAATAAACCCTTTGCTTTTCTTCCTCCCCATACACTTTCAAATTATTTGGCTTTCCAGTCTTTTGACAATGAACAGATGCTATGAAGGTATTTTGGCTATCTTGTTTAGTTGCTTTGGTTTTATTGCTCCCAAATCGTTAAATTATTTGGCTTTCCAATCATTCGATTTTGAACGTACATGAAGGTTATTCCAGAAACGCGTTTTGCGCACAAAATTTGATATCTACGTTTTTATCAGAAACGTGTCATGCGCATTGAATTATATATCTACTTTTTTATTATTAAGTATCAATTTCGAAATTAAGCGGCCATGCATAATTTCTTTTGTGTATCGTCCAGATGTAAGAAAAGTTTGCAGATATACCAAAGGAGTAATCAAAATTGGTAAATCGAAGAAGGACAGATAATACCATGGCCAAACAAAAAAGGACAAACAACGATCTACAAACATTACACATAAAACTAAAGATCGAGTAACACGAACCCCACTTAAAACAGGGGGTGAAAACATGTGTGATCCTAAAGGGTAGGCAGTTCCTGCTTCACTAGTTTTCACTTATTTCACTCACAATCACACGTACACTCTTATATAACAATACATACCAACTGGATTACTTCCCAAAACGATCAAATCTATTTTGGAAGCTAAAGTTGAAATCAGAACTAGCCACAAAGAGTTGACAGCTAACAGGATCATCAACCATGTGTTCCTCAGTTCTTCTAATTTGGCTGCAAGAAATAGACATATACAAATAAAAAACAATATCAAATGATCAAGGGGCCGTCGTGGTCGTGATCGCATGGTAGTTTAATTTACAACTACCTGTGCAATCAGTGGCTATCTGCCTTAATGTTGTGAGTTCGAACCCCATTCATGGCGAGGTGTACTCGAAACAACATTATGTGATAAAGGTTGTCAGTGACTTGCTACAGGTCGGTGTTTTTCCCCGGGTACTCGTGTTTCCTCCACGAGTAAAACTGAACGCCACAACCACTAAATAATCTATATATACACATTTCTTTAAAAATTAATTAAGGGGCACTATAACCATTAAGATGTGTAAAGACCAAATCCGAACTTCACTGTATATTGTGAACAAAACTTTCTTTGCAAATTTTAAAGCATTAGACCATGGGAAGCTAAAGTGATTGTCGCCCTAATACCTCCCTAATGTGTCAAAGTGTCAAGCCACATACTCTTTGCTGGGATTTTCACCGCTCAGTTTGGTAAAACATTCCATGCTTCCCCTTTCCATCAAATCTGGTAGTCACAAAAAAGCTGAAACAATGCTGAAAGTGAGGCTCACAATCCATAATCATCAAACTGACTCGCTCACAAACCATAATCATCAAACTGACTCTTTATGCATGATTTTTTCTGTACATTTTTGACATTGTATAAAATACTCACTCTTTAACTGCCCCTCTATGCTAAAAGCTTCTGAGGCTGGTTTCAAGTGAGTTTCTGTAAGCACCTTCCAGAACTCGTATTCTTGTGGGTTCACTCTCTGGATGTCGTGTGCGATGGCATTGTCTAGTCGTTGCTTGATTTCAGCATTCAACAGCTCCTCTAAATTTGAATAAGGTTAAAATTAACTCTTCAAATATTAACATATTTATGAAAAACATTGTGCTGAATTCATAGTCATCTGTTAAGTGATTTAAGGTTGTTAGGTGTGAACTCCCAAACACTTTATAGTGACAGCCGGAACCTTTGAGCCATAATGAAAGCGGGAGGTTTTGGCGCCTTAAAATCCGATTCAACCCACCATTTCTTTAGAAATGCCTGTACCAAGTCAGGGTCATTACGGTTTTCACAGTTTTCCGGTTGTTGACTGATTTTGTCTGTTTGTATGATTATGAGTTTTGACTTTCCCTTTGGAAGATTGTTCGGAGTTCGGTAATTTTGTTATTACCCTTATTTAAAATTATTTGGCTTTCCAAAATTTCGATATTGAGCGCATCGTCGTGCGCACTAAATGTGATATCTACGTTTTTATTACTATTTACAAAAGAAATACTTAAGATGTATTAAGATACGGTAGTCTATTTACCGGAATATATATTGAATAAACCTAGATTGACTGTCTACTTCAAAATAGGTTATATATATGTACATCCTCTATATTAAGAAATACAGGAATATATTTTGCACACATCAAAATCATCCATATTACTGGAACATTTTACATGTATCTACATCGTCTATAAATATATAGTGAAACCTGTCTAAACCGAACCTCCCTGGGACCACCTTTGTGTTTGGAATAGACAGGTGTTCGAATTATAGAGATTCAATGAAGAAAGATTTCATACATTAGGACTTTGTTTAACGTTCGATTTATGCAGGATTTCGGTTTATTCAGTGTTCGGTTTAGAAAAGTTTCATTGTGTATATACTATCGTTGATTTGTTTTGCGAAAATGGATTTCTCAGTGCAATATCACATCGAAGGCGAAGTTCATTTCGAGCAAAACATATAAATCATAGTATGTTTATCGAGGATTTGGTAACGTCACGTCATTATAACGTCATCTTAGAAAACAAGGATATTATGTTAATACCAGGCTAATTGCTTGATAACAGATAGTATCGCATGTAAAGATCAAAGTGAAAATATGCAAATCATCGATATAAACAAGAATATCTTTTATATCAATCTATCTCTTCCATTTACATGAATTATTTTGAATTGGGAAGTCTTCGCCTGTCACTTTAGCATAGCGCTAATATGTTTCAATGAAAACATAAAGAGTGCAAAATGAACTCTGTCTTTGTCTTTCAGTCTTTATACAAACCTTTAGTTGGTGTCCGTAAATATTGTATAGCATGCAGCAATCTTCTCACATGAGCTGAAATCAACGGAACAAAAAATAAAAAAATGAGTCTCACCCGACTATGTATCGATCACGTGGTCAATCATGATGATGGTTCAATGAAAATTGTAAATTACAGGGGGAAAACATTAAATTCCTTTCCTCCATAGCATACAAATAATTCATACAATGGTAGGTATAATAATCTCCAACAGTTAACAGATCACAGACGACGAACGACAAGAACCGCAAACTGATAGCAATACACCACCTGTAACTAGTTAAATAAAATTTCCAAGTGAGCGATTGAGTGCTAACGTCACTGAAAACAACAATACAAAATGACATGGTGTTTCCCAAAAACATATTATTTCTGACTCCAAGCAAATCAGCATTTTTTGTTGCATGTATAGTACGAAATGAGAACATCATGTGTTTCTGAGGGTGCCAAAAATAAACACATCAATTTGAGAAAGCGCCAAAATTACATACACCAAAATTAAAAACATGTATCCCGAGAGAAAAACGCAAAAATCGCCCAATTTACAGTATATCACTGAGCGCAATTTATGTCCAAATCTCAGGAGGTAATAAGACAAAGTGAAGCCTGGCCTTCATTGCTGACAACAATTTTATTAAAATGTGATATAAAGGAGTAATCAAAGCGTAGGCTTTCGTCGATTTACAAATTTACCCCCTTTGGTACCTTCAAACTTTTCTCACTGGCAAGATCCTCCAAAACGTTTCTAATTATAATTATTCCTGATCAAACACAGAATAAAACAAAACATCACTAATACGTATTCTGTAGATTATGAATGATTTAATTCGTACCAGGCGCGGATTTAGAGGGGATGTGTATACTTTGCAAAGCGTATGTTGTACAGCATTTATCACAATAATTCCTACAACCACAGTAACACCGGAGAGTTCACCCCTATGTACCCGTAACCAGGATTATCTTTCCTACCTACTGCAAATTATTCGCCCCTCAATCCAACGTCTAGATCACACGCCCCTGAATCCAAGCCTGCATACATTAAAAATAGTGTGATAGCTACATTCGTGTTTTGTAGCGATTACACCTTAATAGAACACTCTCTCCAAATAAAGAAATTTACCTGCTTTAGTAATTGATAGCTCAGTTTCAATATCTGTTCGATCGAAAGATTTCAGTTGTTCCAAATCCTTTGTTTCCCGGATGTGACATTTGGTAAACGCATGCTTGTATTGATGCATTCCGATGACTTTAAGCCATGTATCTACATTATCCTGAAAAGAGAAAATATATGACCACGTGACACGCATCTGATCACATGACAGACTATTTGAGACCCGGATGTGTTATTTAGTAAATACATGCTTGGATTTGATTGGTGCATACCGATATTTGTAAGCCCGGATGTGATATTTGGCAATGGCATGCTTATATTGCTACACACAAATTCCTTTAAGCCATGTTTCCACATTATCATGAAAAGACAAACATCTGATCACATGACAAACACTGACCTAGTGACAAACATTGATCACATGACAAATACTTTTTTGTAATTTTTTATTTTTGCAAAAACTTAATACTATCTACATCTAAAAATTGTCACAATGGATTATGTTGAGAAGTTTCTATACATATCTAAGCATTTACATATTAAATGAAAACATATTTAATATATCTTTAGAGTTTAGATAAATAAGTAATGACTTGGTAAAAAAATAGATTGGTCATACTTAAATCATGCTTTGAGAATAATAGAAAACCATATCAAATAAAGAAACAACTAGTAATAAAGAGAATTATATATACTACACATATAACAAGGATAAGCACAAACAGTCACTGTCCATATACAGTGTGCCTCCCTGTATAAAAAAAAAAAAATGTCTCCCTTTCTTATATAAGCACATTATTAATGGCCTGCCATTTCTGCTTTACTTTATTACCAATTGCAGGTGATCTGTAAAAGGAAGCTGATAACTTTTCAATATTATAACATTTTTTTAACATTTTGATCGCTCCAGTTTTGCTTGGCAACTGAAAATTAAATCGACATGAATAAATATAATATTTAATGAGAATGATGAATAAATTTATTGGAATACCACTTGTTGTGGAATCCAGTATTATATCCTTAGCAGTCACAAGGGGATGAAAATGTCACATCTATTCTGGAACAGCTCAGCTATCTCTAACCAAACAGTTTTAACAACTGAGCAGTCCCAGAAGAGATGCCGAATGGTTTCCTTTGTCTCATTACAGAAAGTAGACAAATGAGTTTCCTTCAGTTTACATTTATATAAAAAGGAGTTTGTGCATAATATTCTATGTGCAATTTTATACTGGAATACAATGAATGTATTACTCTTAGTACATTGAAATGGTATTTGGTAAAGCATATCCCAATTGTCAATTTCCATATTCATATCCTCATTCCATTTAACTTGTTGTTTTTTTGGGTGTTCTGAATACATTGACAAATATTTTTTATAGAAAAACTGGCAAGATTTTTTTGTTTGTTAACAAAATCAAAGTTATCATTTGCAATGTGCATGATTTTTTGTGTATTAGCAATAAGATTTTTCCAAGACCTTGGTATCATATGACGGATAGTATAGGGCTCTAGGAAATTAACACTCAGATTATAAGTATCACGTAGCTCTTGTAAGGATAAAAATTCACCATTCTCATTAAGTAGGTCATTAATAACAAAAATATTCCAGCTTGGCACCATTTTTCATAAAATAAAGTTTGACTATTAACTTTTAAGTTTTTGTTTAACCATAAGGACTGACTCACAATACCTTCTGGTGTATCAGTTTTATCATTACAATGGATACTCCAGTTGTCAAAAATGTCTTTCCAAAAACAATTGAAATTTGGCGAAAGGTTTTTAATACTTTCTGAACTCGTCATCCAAACTTTATCTGCTCCAAATTTATTGTACTGATCAATAAAGAGTGTTTTCCATGGTGATATAATCAGGGGATCCAAAATTTTGTTTATCCATGTCATCTTTAAGGCAAAGCAAAAGGATTCTATGTGTGGCATTTTCAAACCACCATTTTCATATGGGCCAATCATCACTTTTCGTTTAATTTTGTCTCGTTTCCCAGACCATAAAAAGTTAAAGAAGATATTTTGAAGTTCTGATATTATTTTATTTGGTGGATTTGGTAAAACAGTTAGTGATTGAATAAGTATGGGAAGAGCCAGAGATTTAATAACAGTTATTTTCCCCATAACTGTCAAATCCCTATTGATCCATGAATTCAATAATGATTTAATTTTTGCTACTTTTTCTACAAAATTTATGAGCGTTTTA
Source organism: Gigantidas platifrons (assembly GCA_002080005.1). Taxonomy (NCBI): domain Eukaryota; kingdom Metazoa; phylum Mollusca; class Bivalvia; order Mytilida; family Modiolidae; genus Gigantidas; species Gigantidas platifrons. The sequence continues at coordinate 161,973 of MJUT01031811.1, forward strand.
TCATCATTAAATAAATCAAACCTTATTCCTTCCCAATAATTTAAATTTCCCTGTCTGATTCCAATTGAGGCTTTCTTCCGGTACAAATTTATCTTTTGAATATTTTTTTGAGCCAATCCATATCGCTTCTGTCTTATCCAAGTTAGCCCTCAAACCAGCACATTCTGAAAACTTTTCTAAAATATACAGTGACCTTCTTAAAGAGTCGTCATCATCCTCTAGAATTAGAGATGAATCATCGGCATATTGACTCAGTAGATAATCAGAGTTGTTTATTTTCATTCCATTAATATTGGGATCGTTTTTAATTGTTGCACTCGTCAATTCTAAGGCTAGAATAACTAGAGGCTCAGCCCACTGAGCCTGTATCGCTCACCTGACAATATAATGATACTGAAGCAAATCTCAAAGGGAGATAATCATTACCTTAACTGTTTTCTATATTTATGAACAAAAGATAATGTCTTTGGGCCAGGTGAGCTAAAAAATTATGAAAAAAGGGCAATAACTCCTAGAC
>MJUT01031811.1:183887-216797 GCA_002080005.1 Gigantidas platifrons
CATCTATTCTTTGACTGTGCTGTGACACAAATTTTTCTCAAATCTTTGACAAAACAATTAAAACAATATTACAAAAATTTGATTTTTGACAAAAAAGAATATTTCTTTGGTTTTGAGTCAGGGGAACTTCTTGTTAACCTGATTTTAATTATTGCAAAAAATTACATCTTCAAGTGCAAACTCAACGAACAAAGGCTAAGTATTGTAGAATTTAAACATAAAATTATGTGGTACCGTTCACTTGAACAATATATACATTTTTTGTATCAAAGAAAATCAATACCATTTTAGCATTTGAAAAAATGTGGACCCCCTTACAATATATTTTCAACTAATCATAATATTTTTGGTTTGTTTGATTCATATAGTGATGAGATTCTTTTTTCAGCTTTTTTGATTTAGTACAAAATGTCAGGAGCAATTTCATATTTTAGAAAAACAAAATGGTAAGAGAGTGTGTGAAAGATGAATGAAAGTGTTTATTACTATTATATATTATTATTTCTTTATTTTGTTTATCATAATGTAAAACCAATGTAGTCACAAAACTTATTGATTTGAAAACCCCTGTCACACCCTAGTCAGGTGGTGATGTAAAGGAATTTATAAAATCCTGACTATATGAAAAAAAAAACAAAAACAAAAAAACACACAAATATATGACCGTTCACTTTCCTAACACACAAATATATGACCGTCCAATTTCCAAACACACAAATATATGACCGTTCACTTTCCTAGCACACAAATATATGACCTGCTTTCCTAACACAAATATATGACCGTTCACTTTCCTAACACACAAATATATGACCGTCTACTTTCCTAATACACAAATATATGACCGTCTACTTTCCTAACAGACAAATATATGACCGTTCACTTTCCTAACACACAAATATATGACCATCCACTTTCCTAACACACAAATATATGACCGTCCACTTTTCTAACACACAAATATATGATCGTCCACTTTCCTAACACACAAATATATGACCATTCACTTTCCTAACACACAAATATATGACCGTTCACTATCCTAACACACAAATACATGACCGGCCACTTTCACAAATATATGACCGTCCACTTTCACAAATATATGACCGTCGACTTTCCTAACACACAAATATATGACCATTCAATTTCCTAACACACAAATACATGACCGTCCACTTTCCTAACACACAAATATATGACCGTCCACTTTCCTAACACACAAATATATGACCGTCCACTTTCCTAACACACAAATATATGACCATTCACTTTCCTAACATACAAATACATGACCGTCCACTTTCCTAACACACAAATACATGACCATCCACTTTCACAAATATATGACCGTCCACTTTCCTAACACACAAATATATGACCGTTCACTTTCCTAACACACAAATGTATGACCGTCCACTTTCCTAACACACAAATATATGACCGTCCACTTTCCAAACACACAAATATATGACCTTTCACTTTCCTAACATACAAATATATGACCTTCCACTTTCCTAACACACAAATATATGACCATTCACTTTCCTAATATACAAATATATGACCGTCCACTTTCCTAACACACAAATATATGACCGTCCACTTTCCTAACACACAAATATATGACCGTCTACTTTCCTAACACACAAATATATGACCATCCACTTTCCTAACACACAATTATATGACCATCCACTTTCCTAACACACAAATATATGACCGTCCACTTTCCTAACACACAAATACATGACCGGCCACTTTCACAAATATATGACCGTCCACTTTCCTGGCTTGGCACAGTCACGTCAATAAAAACGTAGCGGAGTTAAACTGGTTTTATGGGCCAAGCATCACCTCTTGTGAAATGATAAAATTAGTTATAAACTACACATCAATTTTGTTGTTTCTACGATTTTTCGATGAACTTTTGCAACTGTTCTGACAGTGAGGTATTATTGTTTTTTTCCGGTTAACTGATATATGATATGCGGACATCTAAAATCTAAAATAATTTGTTTTATTCATATTTTGCATAGTATGTTTGAAATTTACAGTTCATAAATAATGCAATTTATTAACACAAGGGGTCGTCGTGGTCGTATGATAGTTGGATTTACAACTACCTATGTAATCAATGCCTGTCACCACTAAACTTGTGTGTTTGAATCACGCTCATTGCGAGATGTACTCGATGCAACATTATGTGATAAAGTTTGTCAGTGCCTTACGGCAGGTGGTTTCCTCCATCAATAAAACTAACACGATGACATACATGTAACTGAAATATTGTTGAAAGTGGCGTTAAGCACCATACCACTAACACTATTAACAGAAAGGTCGATATCCCTCAGATATGTGTAACCTTGACCGATTTTGGCTATCTTGTTCAGGTTCAATGGTTTTTCCTACACTCAACACCTTTAAAATGTATGCCTCTCCAATCTTCTGACTATGAAATACCTAATGTGGTTTCTTCCAGAAAAGCACCGTGGTAACTAAATTAGATATCTACGTTTGCAATATGCTTCAAAATGCTATTGTGCTTTACTCTGTTTCGCATAGAATGTGTCAACCAGAAAATGTTCACTTACAATTTGGACTATACGTTGATTCAATTGTATCATTTCCATCAAGTCCTGCCACATTTTTTACGATCTGTTCAGCAGTCCCAACAACGACAGCCATCATAACTAAAGCGTATGCAAAGGTTAAAATCTTTGCAGTCTGAAACCGAAAAAGTAGAAAAATACAACAATTCCATATTTGTGCTGTATGCAGATAATATAATTCAAAATAATTATTTAAATCAAGTTCTAATTTGACTTGGTGAGTAAACATAAAACTGGGTGGTGTAGCCATCTCTTGGATCTCGTCCCCTGGATACGCCTGAATAATTTCACCCAACAATATCTAATATATAGGTGAACTTACCCAATTTTAGCTGTTAATATCCTTTGGTTTATTTGCTCCCTAAAGTGGTACCATACACTACAGGGAGACAACTCTTTAAAATCAGTTGAACGTTTTGATCATATGATGTTTGTATGCAGATTTCAAGCATCTCGGTGATCAAAACCACAGAGAAAAAAAGCTGCTATGTGGCTAGTGAATTTATAGCTCTGAGTCTGTTGGTTGGAATTTGTTAAAATTTTGATATTTATTACAGTGGATATATTCAAACACACTGTCAAAAAAATAAGAAAATTAAGCGAGCAGATCAAATTTTACCTGAAGTGTATGGTACCACCTTAAAGGTTTTAATTTATTTGGTTTTCTAGCCTTTCGACTTTGAGCGTACATGATGAAGGTTATTCCAGATACTTGTCTTGAGCACTAAATTTGATATCTACGTTTTCATTACCTGGAGCAAGTTCTATTGTCATTTGGCAGTAAACATAGAAGTGAGTGGTGTCTCCACCACCTGGTACACCTGAATATGCCTGAATAATTTCACCCAACAACACCTAATATTGGTAAACTGCATTTGTATCACGGTAATATATATTTCAAATGTGTCATTTTCATTTCGTAATCAACTTTCTAGTTGGAATTGTTGCTAAAAACATAATGCATTGCCAATTCTGATTTTGTAATTTATAATCTACTCCGACACAATCTTCAACTTGTTGCAGGAGGTCAGTGCTGTCAACCTGCTTTAGTGACCACCTCTCTATTAATCAATAACTTTTATTATTTGTGCTTGATTTTTAATTTCCTTCAGAAAGCATTTCGTATCAATTTAGCCTTTATTAAGTGACTATCTGTCGTATGTGACCACATGTCACTCTTGGAAAGTCAACAAAGACAGGTTTGCCCATATTTGGTAAGAACTAGAAGTACTCAAGACGAGCACATAATATCCGAATCGGCAGAGAGGCCGTTGTGGTTGTGATCATGTGGTAGTTGGATTTACAACTACTTATGCAATCAGTGCCTATCACCACTGGCATTGTAGGCTCTAATCCGGCTCATGGTGAGGTATACTTGATACAACATTATGTTTTAAAGGTTGTCAATGACTTGTGGTAGGTCGATGGTTTCTCTGGGTTCAAAGGTGAAATACATTCCATTTAAAGTTCAAAGTTCAACCATTTAATAAATCTTACCAGTAGTTGCGTTTTCTTTGACGTTTTTAAACATACTATTCCAAACACAATAACGACGGCGAACTGGACTATGACTGTTTCCGTAGAACCTAGGTTCCAAGCGAAGGCTAGACCACCTACAATACAAATATACTGGTAAAACACTCAGGTACGGATTCAGATGTGGGTTAATGTCCCTCTTAAACTTCGACTGCTGATTTCATTCAGGTACGGATGCAGACGGGGCGCAACCAGCGCGCACATCTCCAAAACATTGCCTTGTGATAATTTGTTGTTAACGTAAACACTACTGTCTTCTTTAACCTCATTCACATCATCTGATAACTAATTATCCTGCTCTTATAGGGTGCTTATTCAACTCATTGGGTGCGGCCCTGCACTCGATGGACCTTAGACTCACCGTCTATAAAATGTGCGGCTCTCCAACATAATATCCTAGATGCACCAATGACTCCTCAGAAATATGTTTTTCCCCCTCTAACATAATATCCTAGATGTACCATTGACTCTTCAGATATATGTTACCCCCCCCCACTCAAACATAAAATCCTAGATGTACCATTGACTCCTCAGATATATCTTTCTCCCCCTCAAACATAAAATCCTAGATGTACCATTGACTCTTCATGTTTGCCCCCTCCCCTCCTCTAACATAAATCCTACATCCGCACCTGTCATTATTGATATAACTATGTTGTTTTAACTAAGTGGGTTGTGATTGATTTTGTCTACTTTCCACTCACATTTACTAATATATATATTGAGCAAATTGAGGATCAAAATTAATTGTTTTGGCAAAGTTTGTGTCCTTACGTGCTTAGTTCCGTGCTGTGATGTCCGCTGCCATTTCCACATTAAAACGATGTTCGGTTAGTCTTTACCTCCAGTTGTTTGTAGGAAGGCTCGTGTGTTATTTACGTTAATTGTGTTTGCTTGCGTGTTAGTGTGTCTCATTTTGTGCTGCGTTGTTTTTGTTGGTTTTTTTGTTTGTCTTTGTTCTGTGTTTTGTGTACCCAATGTTGCCAGTTTCTCTGGATTTTCCATTCTTGATTGCCCCTTCGGTTTTCTCTAACATTTATATAACTGTGATGATTTTGCTTCCAGTCATAATTTAACAGTGAAAAGTTTACGTCTTGTCACAATTTACTTGAGATAATATTGTTTTTCTAACGATTTGCATGAGATAGTATTTTTCTGGTCATAATTTTGTTTTTTTTCCAACAATTTACACGAGATCATTTTTCTTCCTATCACAACTTATCAAAATATAATTTTTCTTATTGTCACAATTTAATTTAATTTTTTGTTACAGTTTACTCGAGGTCATTTTGCAACAGTTAACATGTGATAATTTACTTCTTGTCAGAACTTGCCAGCGATAATTCTTCTGCTTTTTGTCACAATTTACCTGATATAATAAGCATAACAGTACTTGGTCCTAGAATTGTTGACACAAGCAAAGCTGTTTGATAAATCAGAAACCAGAACGAAATTCCATGGTTTAATTTTCGTAAGATACTTGACTCCTTCAATAAAAGATACAGGTTGGCTAGTGTGGAACCTATCCATCGACGTCGCTGTGTGTAAAACTCGTCAAAGTCCGCGGGACAATTTGTGTAGTTGAAAGATGCAGCACAGTAGTCTATTCGCCATCCACTTTGTACCTTGAGATAAAAAAAACGGTATGAAAAGATATCATTCTTACAAATCTACATACATACTAAGGCATGGGTGGCCATGTAATTAAGGTTATTGACTTTAGACCACAATTCTAATACCACTGACTTGTTGTGTTCTTTGGTAAAATAGAGGATCTAATAGTTGTAAGAGACCGTCGTGATCGCATAGTAGGTGGATTTAATACTACCTGTGCAACTAGCACTTATCACCACTTGAAAAGATATCACTCTTACAAACCTACATACATACTAAGGCATGGGTGGCCGTGTAATTAAGGTTATTGACTTTAGACCACAATTCTAATACCACTGACTTGTTGTGTTCTTTGGTAAAATAGATCTAATAGTTGTAAGAGACCGTCGTGATCGCATAGTAGGTGGATTTAATACTACCTGTGCAACTAGCACTTATCACCACTAATTGTTGCGAATTCGAATGCCGCTCATGGCGAGATGTACTCGATACAACGTTATGTGATAAAGTTTGTCAGTGACTTTCGGTAATTCGGTTTCCTCCAACAATAAAACTGACCGTCCTGATATAACTAAATTATTGTTGAAAGTCGTGTTAATCACCAAAACCCTAACCCTTAATAGACCTCAATATTAACTATTACTATCTTCTCTATAGTGACACTTATAGTTGTGGTGTTCCTATATAGAGATGTTAATGATCGTGGGGTAAATAGAGAAGCTCTAGCGGTCATTGTTTTCTTTATAGAGGTTTGATCGGTTGTGGCTTTCTTTATAGAGGTGATAATGGTTGCCTTTACCTTTAAAGAGGCTCTAACGGTTGCTGTTTGTTTTTTCATATTGACTCTAAAAGTTGATAATTTCTGTGAGTTTGTTAATTTGGGCTGTAGTAATTGACAAAAAACTTTTGATAATATCATATACATTTTATGTATCTTCATTTCACGTGCTATTAATTCTTACCATTAGTGTACAAAGCCATCTGTCCTCTCCCATGTCTTTTGTTAGAAACTCCAAACCTTTTTCTACATGGGACGCATACGTTGATATAACGTCACGAAGAGCCTTAACTCTGTAAACACTGAAACACCCAGGTGCACACAACACGGATCCCAATACATGTTCAGCAGCCTGTAGGAGTAAACATCTTAACTATGCGATGTCAAAATAATATATTTAATAATTTAAAACATACGAATCAACAATGGTCGACAAAACACTACAAAAATAAACTGATGATGAACCAACACAAAAAGTGATGATGAACCAACACAAAAACTGATGACGAATCAACACAAAAACTGATGATGAACCAACACAAAAACTGATGACGAACCAACACAAAAACTGAAGATGAACCAACACAAAAACTAATGATGAACCAACACAAAAACTGATGATGAACCAACACAAAAACTGATGATGAATCAACACAAACGCCACTAAAAATCGGAGGCGAACTCAATAATAAAAGGTCGGAAATGTGACTACGACAAACGGAATGTATCCATAGACACTATTATTATGGTTCAGGATAGAGTACAGGTAGCATTAGCATTAATGCTACAGTTAAGGGTATACTTAGTGTTAGGGTTAGGGGATGTGCCATTCTTATTCAGCAAAGTCATTACTTTTCATTTGAACAAATGTGGTAAACAACTTTAGACTTCAATATACACACATGTTTGAATTTGATATTTTTGTTTATCTAAAAGTCATTGCTTTTCACTATATCAAATGTAGCCTACACATTAAGGCTACCTTGATGTTAACATTGTGATTGATATAAAATACACATCCTGTCAATATTTTCCAATTAACCTAGAAATAAAGGCAATTTTTACTTTCACATTTTTGTTTACCCAAATATCATTTCTTTTAATGTCAGTGACATTAGCTAGAAATATACTGCTATTTAAAGATGAGCATTTTCTAAATCTAAAAGTCGTTTTCCTTTCATGTATCAATTGTAACCAACACCGGCATACAAATTACGACTATATTGACTGACCTTGTCATTTTTGTTAATTTAAAAAACATGGTTTTCAATAAAATCATCATGGCTATATAGAAATTGCGGCGATTTTCACGTTTATATATACAGTCAAACCTGTCTATAGTGGTCACCTGGGGGAGATTGACAAAATGACCACAATATACATGTACAGGTGACCTTTATGTGAAGGGTTTTTATTTTTTGACAAAATATTGCACGTTAGTAGTAAATAAACATTTTTCATTACATCTTATGTTTTTAATAATGTTTTACTGGTTATTTTGTTCCTGTCGTAATTTTACTCTGGTTTACATTTATTGTTGATGAAATTATCTCAATATGATATGATTTGAATAAAACATACAAATAAATAAATAAAGATATTTAATAAACAAAAGTATACTAAACTGNAATAACGTTTTTTTCACGTTCAAAATAAATTTAGCAATGCATGCACTAGAAGCGAAAAAAAGTTATAAAAATATAAATACAAAATTCTCCATGTTAAACAAATTGAATAAGACACTTTTAAATAAATGTGGAAAACAGCTGTATGACCACATCATTTTACTAAGAGGTAAGGTTTGAGTTTATCAAATAGCTAAAACCCACCACTTTATATTGAAGCGCCTGTATCAAGTCAGGACAGTGGGCAGTCATGAATTTGTGTGTTAGGGGAATCGATATTTGCCTCTGTTTTCGAGTAGATTTTNGGTATGACCAACACCCATCTCCTCGCCCACAGTCCGACAACTTTTCCCAACATCACAATGATTTATCGCTTTCACTTTGTTGTCAAATTTCAAAGCTTTCCTATTTACGGATGTTGATGATTTTGACATGATGCACTAGATACAAAATGTTTTTGGTGGGTGAATTTCTATTCTCGTCGTAATGAATAATAATCCCCAATACCGCCCGGGGATAAACTGTCCTTTATGTCATTTACGATTCACAAAACAAAATGTGTTTGTTTATTTAATTTATTAAATTAGTCAATACACCTCAGGATTTTTGGTACATTTGAGAAAAATACCGATCTTCCGAAATCACTTCCGGTATTATTTTTAAAATAAAATTGACCGTTATACATAGGGTTTTACACTGAAAATTACTTATAAATGATGACCACTGACCGCATTGAACAGGTGACCGTTATATCGAATTAAAATATATAGTAAAATGCACAGGGAGAGCATGAAAGTGACCGTTATGACCAGGTGACCATTATATAAAGGTGACCATTACGGCAGGTTTGACTGTATATATATATATATTTTTTTTTTTTTCAAAGATAGAAATTGGGATAGTTACCTTCTGAAACCAATGACCAATTGCATATTCAAATTGTTGATACCAGTAAAGTGGTCCGTCTCCTTGGGGATACGTGCGTGCACAAACAGCACCAACAGAAGTGTCACGTGTCATTAAATCTAACAGAGCTTCAACTGAATCTGGTGTAAACTTGACGTCAGCGTCTGTTGTTAGGATAAATGCCGTTTCGTCTTGAACTAGTTATAAGAGTTACATATTAAATCAATAACGTTTTTTCAAGTTCAAAATAAATTTATCAATGCATGCACTAGAAGCCAAAAAAAGTTATAAAAATATAAATACAAAATTCTCCATGTTAAACAAATTGAATAACACACTTTTAAATAAATGTGGAAAACAGCTGCATGACCACATCATTTTACTAAAAGGTAAGGTTTGAGTTTAAAAAACTAGCTTAAACCTGCCACTTTATATTGAAGCGCCTGTATCAAGTCAGGACAGTGGGCAGTCATGAATTTATGTGTTAGGGGAATCGATATTTGCCTCTGTTTTCGAGTAGATTTTAGAACTGTTCCGAAAATGTGATATTTTTTTTGTTATTCATTTTATTGATATCAGTAAAAACGTAGATATCAAATTTAGTCCGCACGATGACTCAGATATTATTCTGAGTAATACATTTCACAATGCTATATGTGTGATTTGTCTTAAAATACGTAACCACCAACTAAATGACATACGTGACATTGATTATCTCCCCTCAAAGTTATATACAAACATGATAAATGTATTTCTTGTAGCAAAGAAGTACATAGCACATTAATTGCTTGAGCAGTGATTCGACTTCAAGGTATTTAAATGTATGTTGGCGAGCATTTAACTTGTCGAGAAAAATCGGTAACGAATTCGACAGGGTGGTTTTAGATAATACTAATGATAAATTAGTTGTTTATATAAAAGATATATTTGTTTTCATAAACAGTTTAATAATTGCATTTTTGTTTTATATTTTGTAGTTTGGTAAAAAGGAAGAGAACTGTATATATACTATGACTTTTCTGATCCGATTTGGTGACTGGAATTAAACTCAATCAATAAAGACGTTTCTCATGTTGTTTCTCTTTATTGCAAGACAAAGACATAGTGAAGAACATAATCAAAACATTGAAATCTTCTCTGCTGTTTATTCTTTTATTAGAAGCACCCAGCACTTTAACTAATGTACTAGTATACTCACTCCAATCAATGTTGTTTTTTGTTTGTTTGAAACCCTTCTTCTTCTTTATTCTACTGTATTGAACATATTATTTCACCTTATTCTTCTTTATACTTACTTTATTATTATCGTCTAAATATATCATGTTGTTAAATTTATTTGTATAATTATCGCCATTACGTGTAATCATTTCTTGTTTATATTTTTGTAAAAGGGAAAGGACTTCACTAATGTTGTTATAACTTGTGTCCAATCCCATTTGTAACTTTTATGCAAATAAAATATGTTTAAACTAAACTAGAACATAATAACCTTTTATGTCTTCTTTTACTAAAAAGTCTAATATATATGACATATACATGATTTGGCTCCATCGCTTTTTATTTCTGACCTACAAATAAAAATATGCAAGGTATTAACTTCTTACCTATTAAGGTAGTATGAATTAAATTTTGTTCTTTGAATACCAAATTTAGTGGTTTTTAGTTGTTGGTATTATTAAACAATGAAATTTAGTGCACCACGAAAACGTATGTAATTAAACGTAATTTTCGAAGTTAGTGGGTACGACGCGTTTCTGGAATAACCTTCATCAGTTACGCTCAAAGGAGAAGTGATTTTGGGAGTAACCACGGATTCAAATGTAAACGGAAATATCACTATTCGCTAATGCACGGAAGTTGATACCAACGAAATTACATGAAACAGTATTAAACTGTATTGCATTTGACTCCATTGTTTTCTATTACTAACCCACATATATAGTAATTATACACAAAAATTGTAAACAAGAAGCAGGAACTGCTTACCCTTGGCGAGCGCCTGGGTTCAGCACCAGTTTTTTGGTCGGGTCCTTATAGCTCATCTTCTTATTTTGCTATGTTGTGCTTTTTTGTTTTGTTTCTTGTCAGTTTCTCTAGATTGTCTATTCCTGATTGCCCCTTCGGTTTTCTCTAACGTTTATTGAAGATCAGAGTGAGCCCAAAATGTCCAATTTACAAGCAAACCAGCTGGTATTTTATAAATATTTGGTAAAAGAAGCAGACATTAATGGTTTCAACTTTCTGCCGATTGTGTAATATATAACATGTTTATGATGTTTAACGTTATCGCTTATCATTTGTAGGAGTGTTATACATGTATAAATGACAACTTTTATTACTATTTTGTATTAAGTTCAAGATTATGCCTCTGTGCTCTTTATAACAACGTTGCTAACCCTGTTATATATATAGCTTGGCTTTTTACTCATATATGGAATACACTTACACGAACGCATCATTTCACCAAGAGGGTAGGCTTGGGTCATACACCACTTGTTATTTCGGTGCTTGTGCCAAGTCAGGAAAGTCAGCGGTCATATGTTGTCAACTATGTGTTATTGGTATCACTTTGGCCTATGTTTCTACGATTTTCTGATAATTTTTGTATTTATCCTGATGATATTGTATTTTTGTTTTCTTTTTTTTTTTAATTATTATTATTCCATGTTCAGAAATGAAACGTCAGTATATAAATAAGCCGATAAATACCATTACAATGAGAGCAGAACAGAAGATAAAGGTACTTGATGAACANGAAGACAACGAAATTGAGGAATAAGAGATCAGTGCAGCTCTTAAGAGAGTGTTGATCCTTTTTGACCAAGTTAATGACTTGTCAAAATCTGCAAAATAAATTGTTGACCATTACTGTATTGTTTATTTGATATTTGTTGGCGAGTTTAAAAAAAATGTCACTCTCCAAACATGGCGAGCTCTATTTCACTTTGGCGAGTACTTGTTTCAATCCACTCGCCATTTAGGCGAGTGTTTGAAAAAAATGGTTTCCCACACTGGTCATACACCACTTGTTATTTCGGTGCTTGTGCCAAGTCAGGAATGTCAGCGGTCATATGTTATCAACTATGTGTTATTGGTATCACTTTGGCCTGTTGCTACGATTTTCTGATAATTTTTTTATTTATCCTGATGATATTGTATTTTTGTTTTCTTTTTTTTTATTATTATTATTATTCCATGTTCAGAAATGAAACGTCAGTATATAAATAAGCCGATAAATACCATTACAATGAGAGCAGAACAGAAGATAAAGGTACCAGTTCAATGAGAGCAGAACAGAAGATAAAGGTACCATTACAATGAGAGCAGAACAGAAGATAAAGGTACCAGTAAAAATGAGAGCAGAACAGAAGATAAAGGTACCAGTACAATGAGAGCAGAACAGAAGATAAAGGTACCAGTACAATGAGAGCAGAACAGAAGATAAAGGTACCAGTACAATGACAGCAGAACAGAAGATAAAGGTACCAGTACAATGAGAGCAGAACAGAAGATAAAGGTACCAGTTCAATGTTATGGTATAACCTTGATAGACAATGACATAGTACTGGGGAATAGAGGTGTAAGATACAATGACACCTTTAATCTACATGTTGAAATAAAAACGTAGATATCAAATTTAGTGCACGCGACACATTTCTGGAATAACCTTCACCAGGTACGCTTATAATCAAAAGATTGGAAGGCTAAATAATTTAAAGTTTTGGGACCAATAAAACCAAAGGCCTAAAAAAGGATAGCCAAAATCGGCTAAGGGAGTAGAATCTTAGTTGTAACCTTACTTTTCTATTATCCTTTAAGTGTATGACGAATGTCATTGGTTGATTACTCTCCTCCCCTTTTGAGGAAGGTAACGCCCAACTAAGGCGTAACCCATATGGAAAATCTGCTTTTGTACAAGTGTCTAAATCTCCGGTTTCTACAAAATTGAAATAGATAAAAAACATATACATGTACATCTATTTATATTTATCCTGCAATTGGGTTATTTTTTGTCATACTAAATGGGTTGAAATAAACTGTTGCTTTATTATGACAGTGTTATAATAACACTTTTCACATTAGCCTAATAAAGCTTTTAAGCAACACCCTTGTCATAATATCACTTTTCACTTTTCACATTAGCCTAATAAAGTAATTAAGCCACGCCCCTTACCGGAACTATTATTGAGGTATCAATGGGGTTTCTGTTATCTTTTTTTTATTTTTAAATTAAATAACATTTTTTTGTTGTTGCAAATTTCATTGCAGGATAAATACAATATTGGTGTATTGGCGGTAAATATAGAATTTATGTGGCTTGGCATGAAACGGATGGAAAGATTCGCTAAAGCTCACCTTTCCCCCGTTTCTAAGCCTCGCCACATAAATTATATATTTACCGTCAATACATCAATATTGTATATATATAATTAGTTCAACCCTTTATATATTAACTTTCATGTTGCCATAGCACGTGAATTTATTAGTAGAACGGCGTGCTCGATTAAATGTAGTTATAAAAACATTGACCAAAAAAAAAATAGAAATAATTATAAAATAAAAAAAATAAATGAGACATACATTTTTTCTTAAAACAATATAACGACCGGCCTTTTACTACCTCGTGCACATCAATTCAGTCAAGTCGTATTCGTGTTTCTTAATGTATAGGTGACATTTTAATCCATTAACACCTTTTAGCATCCACGTTGAATGAGTGCGTGATTGTTGTTCAACATCAAGTTACTATATTATGAAATGATAATGGTGTCCGCTTTGTACTAAACCGACACGGTTAGTGGGATATTTTATAGGGCTATGGCATTAAAACAACAGTCAAGCATAGACTTATCCAACATGACACACTACCTGAACAGTAGGAAAGTAAAAGGTTAATATAAATAGGCTAGCTCTGCTATCCAATCATTTTCATTCTTTTGAATAAGATATTGAATGAACAAAGTACATGTATTTAAGTTCGACCCAACCAACCAGTCTCTGTGAAGGTTGGTATTTCATTTCCATGTGGAAACACTTGCATGACAGCATCATTTCACCAAAAGGGGAGGTTTGGGACCATCAAACTAATTTAAACCCGTCACCTTTTGTCTGTGTGCCTGTACCAAGCCAGGAGAGTGACGGGGTCGAATCCGTGTTCTACCTCACTTACGAAGAACTTCAGGTACTAAACTGAAAAATTTACATACTTACTAAGAACTTCCGGTACTAAACTGAGAAGTTGGAGCGCCATGTCTCCTATCACATTTCCTTTTATACCACCATCAAATATAATGTGAGATTCAAAATTGCGGTTTCCGGTCTGCCTAGCGGCATTTATGAGTGCGATTGACTCTAGAAGTTGTTTCATTTCGTCTCTAGTCTAAAAAAAAATATTAATTAATATGTAAATATTAGACTTGAAGATGTTAACAAGGTTACTACCTATCACCGGGTTTGTAACTAGATTAACACGACGGGTGTCACTAGTGGAGCAGGAACTGCTTACCATTCCGGAGCACCTGAGTTCACCCCCGGTTTTTAGTGGGGTTCGTGTTACTCGATTTTTAGTTTTATATGTATGTTTTGTCGATCGTTGTTTGTCCTTTTGTACTTTTTCTTTTGGCCATTGTGTTGTCTATTCTTCTTCGATATACGGTTTCTGATTCCCCTTTGGTATCTTCAAATTCTTCTTAAATACCATTTAGCCGGAACCGGAAATACATAATCAAGGGAAACACATTAAAGCCACCATTGGAGCTACTACCGGATGTTTTATATAGTATACAGTATATAGTGTGAGTTTTGTATTTCTGTTTTCAGTTATTTTCATTCATATTCATATTTGATAATAATAATTGAATAAAACTAATTGACAAAGCACTATGAAATAATAACAAGTCGAACGCATCTTAAACTTTCCAGTTCAAGCACACCTTACATTTGCTTATATTTCAAGACACATTGAATGCTTTTCTTTATCACTTGCCTTCACTTACTTTTCATTCTTGGTCTTTGTGTGGTGTGAAATGGTGTATTACTCTAACATATATTATGTGCAGGCTGATTATATATGCATGTACTTCCTATATTTCCTATAAGTCCTTTTACGAGCATGATTTCGAATCACCCTCATGTACTTCTTACAACATTATGCAATAAAGTGTGTCAGTGACATGTGGCAGGTCGATGATTTTCTCCGGGTACCTCGGTTTTCTCCACCAATAAAACTGACAACCACGATATAACTGAAATATTGTTGAAAGTGGCGTTTAACACAATAACACTAATCCTAACCCTATAATATTGTTGTTTTGTCATCACAAATATAATTTAATAATAATATTGGTATACTGTACCTACAGACAGCTGAACATTCATATATTAGCACAATTTTTAATAAATCCAATGACAAACACATACAGTGTTTGAAAATATAAACCCTAATAAATCGACTTGGTTAACAGTCACGGAATATCTGTGTCACAAACGACCAAGGATATGTTCCACTTGCCGTAAGCAGCTCCCGGGCTTTTCGTCATTCATCACCGGGTTTGTAACTAGATTAACACGACGAGTGCCACTAGTGGAGCAGAAACCGATAACCCTTCCGGAGCACATGAGTTCACCTGCGGTCTTCAGTGAGGTTCATGTTGTTCGATCTTTAGTTTTCTGTGTAGTGTTTCGTAGATCGTTGTTTGTCAATTTGATCATTTTCTTTTGATCATTGTGTTGTCTGTCCTTCTTCGATTTACGGCTTCTGATTACCCCTTTGGTATCGTCAAACTTTTGATCATTGTGTTGTCTGTCCTTCTTCGATTTACGGCTTCTGATTACCCCTTTGGTATTGTCAAACTTTTGATCATTGTGTTGTCTGTCCTTCTTCGATTTACGGATTCTGATTACCTCCCTTTGGTATTGTCAAACTTTTCTTAAGGCAAAATGTGTTTTACCTCTCTGTACATGGTTGTACATATAAAGACTTTTGTTTTTTTAACTTGATCCTCGGGGTGTTTCATATTTTACCTCTCTGTACATGGTTGTACATATAAAGACTTTTGTTCTTTTAACTTGATCCTCGGGGTTTTCATGTTTCTCGTCCATTAGAACACTCCTCCTGTCTAGTAACATCCACTGGTCTTGTAGTAAACTGTTGTATAAAGGCATCCAGAACAACTATAATACCAAACAAAAATTAAATTAAGGTGGTACCTAACACTACAGGGAGATAACTCTTTAAAATCAGTTGAACGTTTTGATCACATGATGTTTGTATGCAGATTTCAAGCATCTCGGTGATCAAAACCACAGAGAGAAAAGCTGCTATGTGGCTAGTGAATTTATAGCTCTGAGTCTGTTGGTTGGAATTTGTTAAAATTTTGCTATTTATTACAGTGGATATATTCAAACACACTGCCAAAAATATAAGAAAATTAAACGAGCAGATCAAATTATACCTGAAGTGTATGGTACCACCTTAAGGAGGCTTGTAGCTGCAAAGCCCTATACCCCCTGCTCTTTTTGTGTATGGTACCACCTTAAATAGAAATGTAGATTAATTGATCGAATGTTGTTTAGCGTCAACATTAGCAGTATTTCAGCCATATCGTGGCGTTCCAATCGCCTCGATGGTGAAATGGTTAGCGTACTCGCCCAAGTCCAGTAGATGGTGAGTTCGAGCCCCGGTCGGTGGAAATAAAGATTATAAAATTAGTATGCATTGATACTCCGCTAACCAGGCAGCATTAAGTCGAAAGGTCAAAGACTGGTTGGCTCACAATCAGGATAATGCGTCTGAGTGGAATAACAAGTCTACCAGAGGATTTTTTCTTTTCGCTGTTCAAGTCGAACTTCACTGTCATGGGACAAGTACTTTTTAGTTTTGTTGACTTACTATAAATATATCGGGTATGTGTTTTATATTTACTATAAATCGTATTTATAGATAACAAATCTACTGTATTATTAGCTCAGGTGGGTTTTATTTACTTAACGGATAAGAATTTTATCCCATTAGTCTATTAAGCCTATTATGTATAAGATACAGTACTATTGAAACAAAAGAAGTGGCCCGTTTGTTTACTTATTTATTTTCAATATGTAATTTTGTTTGAACAGTTGAATTGCTTTGTCCATTATAGATAGAGGGTACAATATATCGGGCGCTTTATATATGGGTCAATATAAAAAAATGGAGGCTTTTGAAATTTCAAAAACTGAAAAATAAAGTAACTCCAATGAAATCTTTATTGCAATATAAACCTTGTATACATATCAGACAATGTAAATCCAAAGAGTTTCCATCTTGATTATTTCTATTTTTACTATTAAGTATAAGGATACAAGACACAAATTCTGTCAGTGATGTTACATGTTAAAAATCTTAATTTTAGGATGTGTTTTCTTCATTTCTAAATCAAATTAGCAGTTAAGTCTTGAAAATACTTTAAATGCATACTATTTATCTAGTTTTCATTTAACTGGGATATCAAACATTTACTAAAAAATACTTTAATGTTACCAGTAAGAGAAACAGGTTCAAAATCTAGTTTTTGAGTCAATGAATTGACAAAGTAGAACTAAAGCCATACAAAGTTAATTTCTTGGTTCTCAGGCCCGCCCGCATGTGGAAATTCGTCGCCGCATTGCCGATTTTTTTGCAAAAATAGTAAAAAAAATAATTTAAATGCGGTAGCGCTGTCCGTACGGAAAAAACAACCGCATCCGTTTTTCTCTTATATCGCGTGGTCGGTGAAACGCTTTAAACCGCATCATGCTTAAATGAGATTTAAAGCATCGTTATGACAATGTATAAATAAAAAACGTGTTTCCGTTTGACATTTAGACAAAATGTCAATCGTTTCTGTGCAAATTCGGTACAAATGTTTTCCAGTTTTACCAGGAAACATAATAGGGGGCTTCTCCGAAGCTTGTACCTTATTGGAATTGTTTACGGAGATAAAAAATGGTACGTTGGGAACAGCGGATTGGACGTTTCCATAAAAATTAACCACTTGTGATGTTTCTGCCACCATCGGAAGAAATAAAATTGAAATTTTCAATAAAGTAATGAAAAGATTTATACATTGCCATATTTTTCACAAAAAAAAAGAAGAAAACATGCCTCCCTCATCACTTTTTACAGCAGTAAAAGGATAAAAAAAAATGCCGCCCTCCCTCATCAATTTTGACAAAAAAATTATCACTGTGAAGTCAAAATAATGTTTTCTTAACCTTAAATCTTCATCAGGAATTGCCAAATTGAAATAATTGTTGATACACTAAATTATTAGGGACAAAAATATGCCAGCTGTTGCCATGTTAAGATTTTTGACGTTCCTTGACAGTAACATCACTGACAAATTTGTTGTAAAATTGTTTTAACTTTGCAATAACTGCTCCCTCACTAACAGGAAGTTCTCTTCTGTAACATGTGCATCCTGCATGTTTTGCAATTATTAAGATTTTAAGCAAATATCTTTCTTCATGCATGAAAAATATGTAACATCAATGACTAGGAAAAAATGCTTCCATAGGATTTACTCACCTTTTTCATCATTTGTCACCAAATCTTGATATTTTTCACTCTGTTGTTTTTGCGTCTGCAACCAACAGGAAGTACCTAGGGAGACTCTATTTTCACCTACCTTATATCAGGAAAGACAACTCTTATAGAACAGCAAAAGTAAAAAAAGTAACATCACTGACTTGAATTTAGGAACGGGCCAAGTCATTGTCATAATTTTTTTTTTGGGGGGGGCATTATTTTTGTAAAATATGCATTCTTATTCTGTTGCACAACGTGTATTGCACAGTACCTGAGAAAGAAATACTCTGAA
Organism: Gigantidas platifrons; assembly: GCA_002080005.1. Classification (NCBI taxonomy): domain Eukaryota; kingdom Metazoa; phylum Mollusca; class Bivalvia; order Mytilida; family Modiolidae; genus Gigantidas; species Gigantidas platifrons. The sequence goes on from MJUT01031811.1 coordinate 202,795, forward strand.
AACCAATGTTTTTATATTGAAAAACAAATCGAAAGTTTCGATTTCTGATTTGGAACATCAACTTTTTGATGGTCATGTGACCTATAATCATGATTTTACGGCAATATACAAGATTTATCAATATATGTGCTATACATTCTTAAAGAAGACACTTGATTGACAAAGATATCAAAACAATTTGAATGACATATCTGCACTATTAAGAAAAAAACTGATGGAAACATAAGGAACACAAAAGCCTCCATTTTTTTATAATGACCCATATACTGTCTTCACCTCATTCCGTGTTATACCTCGTTCCGAGGTATTTTCTTTTTGTGATTTGCGTACCTCCGTTTACGCAGTCGCCGGTCCGAGGATGCAGGTCACGTTTCACTGACGACACGCTTTGTTTACATCACCTACTTTTTGGAAATGCTTGCATTTCAGGTAAGCTTTTGCCGTTTTATTATATATAATAATAAATCTCAACTTCTCCTTCACCCTTATATGCCATCTCATTTGATAAATCTTAAAACCCAACTTAGATATCGACTATCGTTTATTGAACATGTGAATTTTAACTGTTTTATGTTCATCTGCTATCCAGCTTCCTAGTTACCAATGACAATAAAGTTGCACTTACGGTTGTGCGCAAGAAAATACTATGGAAAATCATATTAACAATTATGAGAATTTTGTTGTTTTTCGATAATACGACTGGAATTAAAGCAATATACGGCATGAGTGAACAACTTAGAAAAAAAGATCAAGCGTTGTTTTTTGGAATTATACCATCATATGTTTCTTCCAACTCCTAAAATATGTGATATTTAAATGAAAATTGCCAAAAAGTGCATAAAATTTAATCCCAAACAATTAAAAAAAATCAATTGTTGTTTTTTACCATCTAAGTGTGTTATACAGAATTTTTAAAATAATAAAAAAATCTTTTATTTGGTTCAAATATATCTGATATAAATAACCCGCCAAAGCAGTCAAGAATATTAGCCACAATGGCTCTCCATAACAGGGAATTCCCAGTACATCGGAACGAGGTTAAGGTCAAAAAAGGTCCCATCGGAGAACTGTCAACAATCGATAACTTGAACACAAGGTTAAAACTCCTGTTTTAAATGGGTATTATTATTTTTTTATTAGTTCATAGCATAATATGTTTGTATGAATACAGATTCATTCAAACGATAGGTATCGTATATTTTACAAGGTGTGTTTCCGTAAGACCATCGGAATGAGGTAAACCCAGTATATACAGTATTGAATTTAATATATTATAAAACAATCTTGACGTATGTCTTTCCAGACACTGTAATGATGGACATTATTAGTATGTACAATCACTGCATTGGATTTATATAAAATGGATGTAATTTAAGTCTTTACGTTCAATTATGTGATTACGTTTTCGTTTTGTGAAATAGGTTTGATTTGGTGCGATTTGATTATTAATGAAGAATGATTCGATCGTTGTTAAGTTTCTACAATACTTTGTTTACATATGAGTGTCGGGTAAACATCAGATAACAAATGTATGTACGGATGGTTTTTATGTACTTAACGGATGAGAATTTTATCGCATCCCTCTTATCTAATATGGTTATTGTTAGATTTAGGGTCATTGTTACCTTGATAGATAAGAAATGTATGCACGGATGATTTTTATTTACGGATAAGAATTTTATCGTATTTGTATTATCCAAGGATTTATATATATATAAATCCTTGTATTATCTAATACTTTTTTTCAGGTTTTGTTGTTAGGGTTAGGTCTTGGTGCCCGTTAGGGTTAGTGTTAGGGTTAGAGCTTGGGTTAGGGTTAGGACTAGGGTTAGGGTTATGGTTAGTGCTACGACGTGGTTCTGCAATCGGTACCCATAGGATCTTTATTAAAGCTCACACATTACTACTACCATTTCATTGAATCTATCTTGTTCTCGCAATGATATAGCTGAAATATCGCTCAGTTGACGTTAAATAGCAATCACTCACCCATTTCATGTTGTAATTTCTAACAGAACAGAGTACATATTTGAAAAATCTATAATTTAAGTGAAAGTGTATAGTTCATCGAGTAGAGTGGTGATTAAGTGGTTAAGGTGGTACCTAACACTACAGGGAGATAACTCTTTAAAATCAGTTGAACGTTTTGATCATATGATGTTTGCATGCAGATTTGAAGCATCTTGGTGATCAAAACCACAGAGAGAAAAGCTGTTATGTGGCTAGTGAATTTATAGCTCTGAGTCTGTTGGTGGGAATTTGTTAAATTTTTTATATATTACAGTGGATATATTCAAACACACTGCTAAAAAAATAAGAAAATTAAACTAGCAGATCAAATTTTACCTGAAGTGGATGGTACGACCTTAAATTGATCAATTTATCAAACGATATCCACCACTTTTTCACAGATGTGGTATAGATGGGCTAGAGCTTATCACGAGATATGTTTGAGTTGATTGCATATATTGTCAGAGAGAGAGAGAGTTTATTTGTTGTTGTTGATACGCGGGAATATCGGCTTCATCTAACAAGACAATTATCTATCACATACATTTATTTTTTTAAGATAATCACCTTTCGGAGTACCATCTAGTGTATACATTTATATTTGTAATTTTTTTTCCTTCGGAGTACCATCTTTGGTACTTATTTTGTCAGATTTTTACCATTTGGTGAATACCTATATATATATATATTTAAGACTCAGATGAGGACCTTTAATAGTACTGCAAAGGCATGCATATGTTTTTGTTAGATTATAACCTTTCGGGGTATCATCTAGTGTATGAATATATCTTGTACAAACATATGTCCTTTCGGAGTACGGTCTAGTGCATCCGTATATTTTTGCAGGTTTACTACCTTTCGGAGTACCATCTAGTGTCTTCATATGTTTTCTTAGCATTGCGATCTTTCGGAGTACCATCTAGTGTATTCATATATTTTGTAAGCTAATTACGACCTTTCGGATAACTATCTGTTTAATACATATAATTCTCCAAGATTATAGTATTTTTGAATATACCATCTTGTACAATGTACATACATATATTTTTGTAGGATAACAACTTTTCTTAGTACCATCTACTGTATTCATATATTTTTGTAGGATTTTGATCTTTCGGATTACTATCTAGTGTATACATATATTTATGTAGGATTATGACATTTCGGAGTATCATCTAGTACATACATATACTTATCATATACTTTACATATTTTACCAACCTTTACTTCTTTCTGTAATACAAATGTTGAAGTCCGAATGGCATATATTCCCGTTGATAAAACTTGCGCTAACCACAGTAATACGAGAGCCGGTAGTAAAAATTCTAAGTCACTAAATGAATTATAACATATTGTTTTACTGTAGGGCGTGGCAGCGTTTACAAAGAATATACTTTGACATACGTCAGGTACGTATAACATCAAGAACGTCACAGGCGTTGTAAGAAGTAGTGGTATAGCGAAGCTACCAACACTCATTTGGGTCCGCAAAGCATGCAAGCCGATGAAGTAACCGAGAAAACTTGTAGATATGTTAAATATAAAATAATATGTCTGCCTTCCTAGATTTGTTTCCATTTGTAAATTAAGTCTCCATCCGTCTGAAATTTGATTTATTGTCTGTGACGTAGACCCACCGTCTTGTAAGATAAATGACGAAATGACGATTGATACTATTTTTGTAAATGATGAAATTATCATCAGTTTGTACGTATATTTTTCACTAGAATCTATATAATCGTCAGCATCGTCATCATTATCAGAGCTATGACTATTTGCTATACTACTAACTCCGGAAACAACAGACGACATCTTCTCCGTATTTTGACTCTGTGTAATTTGTAAAATATCTACTAATTCCACGTCCGGTCGAACATCCCGTTGAATCACCAAAATAGTTTTCTTACGTAACCATGGTAACCAAGATATAGAAAGACAAGCAATTGCAACGAAAACATGCCATAAGTCTGATGTTGATATGGACTTGCTATCATTGAACTTCTGGTAAACTACAAACACCGTTAATCCAAAACCTCCAACAACTGTAACGGCAGATATGCCAAAACTGACCTTCCTTTTCAGGTCCACTTCATTTGTACTTCGACAATATCCAATAACTGTTACAAAAATATGACCTAAGAATACACAATCCATTAACAGTGCTACAACAGCAATCTTTTCTATTTTTAATATTTTTAAGGCAAAAAGACAAAGTCCAAATGATTCTAGGAAACTTATACCAATGCACTGAAAGAAATGATATAAAACAATAATAAAATTATAAATCCAGGTAAAATAAATAATAATGAAGATTCGTGAACTAATTAACCTAGATTAACACGACGGGTGTCACTAGTGGAGCAGGAACTACTTACCCTTCTGGAGCACTTGAGGTCACCCCCGGTTTGTAGTGCGGTTCGTGTTACTCGATCTTTGGCTTTGTATGTGTGTTTTGTTGATCGTTGTTTGTCCTTTTGTCTTTCTTCTTTTCGGCATTGTGTTGTCTGTTCTTCTTCGATATACGGATTCTGATTACCCCTTTGGTATCTTCAAACTTTTCTTGTACATCAAAACTCACAAAATCATGTCAAATCACATCAATGCTGTAATGGATATCTCGATCACGCCGAGTGTGGTAGATCGTGTGTTCAAGCCACGGACGAGTCAAACCAAACACTATAAAATTGGTATAGGCTGTCTATCTGCATCATTAAGGAGTAAGAGTAGGACTGATTGGTATTTTAACCGCTGACATACTGAACATGCTCTGTCACTATAAAGATATGCTGTCTTTGTAGATGACATTTTTATTTATTATGAGATGTTGATATTTTGGGGAAGGTTTGGACACAACTATCTATTGAAGTGCCTGTACCAAGCCAGGAAAGTGAGCGGTCATGTATTTGTGTGTTATGTGAGCGGTCATGTATTTGTGTGTTATGTGAGAAGCCATGTATTTGTGTGTTATGTGAGCGGTCATGTATTTGTGTGTTATGGATATCAATTGTGCCTCTTTCCATAATTTTGCTATTTGAGTTTAGAACTGTTACGACAGTTTTGTATTTTTTTTTTCCTCTTATTTCTATATGAATACACATGGATTCACAAAGTACAATATAGGAGGTATTTTATAATGCAAAATGTTCGATTGGTTGATTGATTGATTTTTTGGTGTTTTAACGCCACTTTCAGTAATATTTCAGCTATATTATGGCGACCAGTGGTGGAGGAAGCCGGAATACCAGAAGAGAACCACCGACCCTGGGCAAGTAACTGGTAATCTTTATCACTTGCAGCTGCGAGTCGAGTGCGCAAAATGTTTGAAAAATGTTTGAAAACTATCGCTAACTTACTACTTTCGTGACACATACTGAACATACTACGTCACTATAAAGATATGATGTGTGTCTTTGTAGATGACGTTTTTATTTATTATTAAATGATGATTTTTTTTGGTGGAGGGTTAGGCACATAAAACTAGCTTATCACCGTCACTCTTTATTGAAGTGCTGGACCAAGCCAGGAAATCCAGCAGTCATGTATACCAGTATTAGTGGTATCTATATTGTCTCTAGTCTCTATGATTTTTATTGGATTTAAGCACTGTTGTCACAGTGTGATATTTTACCTTTTCATTTTATCTAGTCGCCATTATATAGCTGAACTATTTCTGAAAGTGGCGTTAAACACCAAAATTCAAATTAATTTTATTTAGCATCTAGGTATCTACGTTTTTATTATGTTATTCCCAGTTTTGTGTTGAGTAGTCATGGCACACACGATTATAAACATTGTGAAAAGTTAAATTTCTTATGTTAGGAATATATCCTTGGTAGGTGGCATGGTTAGATTAAATTTAACGGCAATGTGTACCACACCAGTAATGCTGAATTAATATTTAGTATGATGGTGGATTTACATGACGAGTGCCACTAGTACAGCAGGAATTTACTTCCCTTTCGGAGCACTTAAATGTGTCGACAATTGTTTTTCTTTTTGGTATTTTTTCTCTTTGGCTATTGCATTGTCTCTGTGCCTTTGAATAACGGCTTCTGATTATCCCTTTGGTATCTCCCAACCTTTGTTGCATTTCATTAAATCAAATTATATTAACAAGTCTTTTATGCAACCAAAGTCGTCTACGGTGAGGCATAATATCATATTGCTCTTGTTATATAGCACCGATTTTGTAGAGATTTGCACTATCTTCCAGTTCAGAAGGCCTTTATTAAAGATATATTGCTTGTGGTTCATAATGTCTTAATCTAAGAGATATTGCTTACACCGGACTGATAAATTATGCAAATGGGTGGGGGGTGAGCATGTACAATGTTATTTAATAAATACTAAAAAGTATTAAGAATTATGTATTTTTGCAATGATACTTACCAAAATGACTTTCCGTTTTGTTGGCCATTTCCTGTCTTTTCGAAAAATACTATTCCACAAAAATCGTAGAAAATTTAACACATTCGGTATAAGTAAGATCAATAAGATCAGGGTAAAGCTCGTGCAGCATTCATTCCCAGACATATCGCTCGTGTCGCCTTGGTTACTAAAACAATTTCCGGTTTTGTTCAGTTTTGCTGCAAGTCCTATGAAACTCAATTTACTTGCTACCAAACAAAATAAGAATATGCCTCCAAAAATAATTGTAGCAACCCATTTTGTACATACTACTAATTTTGAAGGTTTCCCTAACGTCACGTTGTTGGGTACGCATTTTCTGTCTATCTTTGATATACCGGAAGCTGAGAGATGTGACGTGTTTCCGGTCATAGATGTTGGTGTTGATGATACTGTTGATCCTGTTAAAGACAAATTCAATTGCGATATTTATAAATGTTGATTGATTGGTGTTTAACGTCAACTTTAGCTATATTTCAGCCATATCGTGGCGTTATAAATGTTGAAAACCTATTAAATTTCTGTTGGTGTTAAAAAATGTAACGTTAGAATTATCTTAGCTATATTCATTTTGAAAACAAAGTTACAAATAATAAATCGCGGAGGGTAACAGTGATGTGCCTATGTATATATGCTTTTGATTACCACAACAAATGCAGAGATCTTTAAACTCTTCTTACTTCAACATACAGAAAGGCTTCTTCCTGATTCAATCTACTGTAAAGTCAATCTCAAATATTTCGATACAAATTAAAACACTGACTAGTAAGACACGGTCAGAGAAAAATGCAGATTACAATGATACAATGCAGTGTTTTACCTTTATCTACTAGTAATAAAGGATATGGACGTAAATGAACATTAACATAAAAGACTATCCAGCATTACTCTTAGACACTAAAAGGAGTTTGAAGATACTAAAGGGGTAATCAGAATCCGTACATCGAAGAAGGACAGACAACACAATGGCCAAAAGATACCAAAGGGGTAATCAGAATCCGTATATCGAAGAAGAACAGACAACACAATGGCCAAAAGATACCAAAGGGGTAATCAGAGTCCGTATATCGAAGAAGAACAGACAACACAATGGCTAAAAGAATAAGTACAAAAGGACAAAAAACTATCTACAAAACATGCACATCAAACTAAAGATCGAGTAACATGAACCCCACTAAAAAACCGGAAGGGTAAGTAGTTCCTGCTCGACTAGTGGCACCCGTCGTGTTAATCTAGTTACAAACCCGGTGATAAGTCATGGATGAGGAAAGGACCGGAAAGTGTTTACGACAAGTGGAACATATCCGTGGTCATTTGTGACACAGATATTCCATAACGGTCAACCAAGTCATGATGGGGACCGTAAAATATATGTCGGAAGTGATGACTTCAACTTAACCAAGAGGAACCATTGGTTCAGTAGCTTCCATATTAGCAGCAACCCTCTATCAAGAAAATCCTGATAGGAACCACCAGCTCTGGAATATTGTATCAAATGAGAGAGATATACTTAGTACTCCATATGCAGGTAAAGGAACAATTTGTAGTATGAATGGATATGGATGTGAATGAAGATGAGAGACCACCCAACATTACACTTAAACAAAAATTAAAGTAAAGGAACAGCGCTTTTAGTTGCTGTTCTCCATGTCACAGAAAGTCACTGTAGTGTCTCCAACTATGAGTGTAACTGATACTTTAAAATGAGTGTGAAATGGTCCCGAGCTCCCGAGCCTGCAGTTTAGCAGTGCTATCCTTCTGTCGATAAAAGTTACATCTGGGTATATGTGTCGTTCTGGTGTTATTTTATAAAATGTTATTCCCAGATCAACAAGAAAACTCAATACGGCAGAAGTTATCTTATAAATACCGTCATAATTATGCCCGAAATCTTATTATGAAGCTACAAATACAGACAAAAAACAACCACTGGGATCTCATCAGGTAAATAGTAAGAAAACTAGTCATTTTGATATGTGTGTCTATTAGAACTGTGTTTGAAGTTTTTGAAGACACAATTTCATCCAAAATGCAATTTCAGACAATAACTGAATTTACTTTCAGTATATCTGGACTTCCTACATTAGGTGAACATCTATCACCTATCATCACTAAAGTTATGAGTTCGAATCCCGATCAGGCGATGTGTATTTGATACAACATTACGTGATAAAGGTTGGCAGTGACTTGCGACAGGTCGGTGGATTTCTCTGGGTATTCCGATTTCCTCCACCAATAAAACTGACCACCACGATATAGCTGAAATATTGTTGAAAGTGGCATTAAACACCATGACCCTAGTCCTCAAATAATGCTAACTTAGTAAGTAATATTTATTATAACAGGAAACAAATGAAGATTATTTTGTGTATACAAAAATAATCTGTTGTAGATAGTGAGGTATGTATACATGTGTTTACTTTTAGCTGAAACAAAACGTAGAGGATAAGCGCGGGAAATCTACCTACAAATAGTTCAAAGGACTACTAATGAACATGAAATGTATCTCAAAGATACGTCATGTGTTTAATGAATAATTATAATTTAGCTTGAAACGGTTCTGTCTGCAATTGAGTTGTATTCTTTATTTCTTGTCGCTAAGCGTGTCACCCGGGTACCTCAAATAAGTTATCTTTTAAAGGCATGTTATCAACAAAACATCAAACGAAATACATGTAGATGAAGTTATCATAATATGTTGTCATATCCCAAAAATAGCAAATAAAAGTATATAAAGGCATGGCTCTCATCAGGTCTACAAACGTTTACAAACAAATTAAAACTGTGTAGGTTATGAAAACGTATATATCTAATTTAGTGCGCACGACGCGTTTCTGGAGTAATTTAGTGCGCACGACGCGTTTCTGGAGTAATTTAGTGCGCAAGACGCGTTTCTGGAGTAATTTAGTGCGCAAGACGCGTTTCTGGAGTAATTTTCATCTGGATTACTTAAGAATGTAAAAGTCTTTGGCAGCAAGAAAAACCTAATAACGTAGAAGTTTTTAGGAAATTAACAGTGCATGAAATGGGACGCGTCGCACTCATTTGCGGAATGGATTTATTTTGTAGAACTGGGGAGCGTCTCGTTTGTAGGAATAGTACACACAGCAGTCATCTTCCTTTAGCACGGTTTTCCAGTTGCGGGGTTAGTTTGATATGAATAGATAATTTGGACGAAACAACTTTCAAAATAGCATTTAAAGGATGACAATTTCTATTTTTGTGTTGTACATATAGAACTCACATCTAATGCATATTATTACGTTCTCATACATGTATGCAACGAGCACAGATTGTTTTTGCATTTTTTGTTTTGTTTTAAAGGGATTACATATGTACTTTGATATTTTCCAAACCTCACCTTATAGAGGACAGTAGTCGATATTGGCTATACTGTTTAGGCCATTTGGTTTTCGTTCCCCGAAAGACTTTAAAATTATTTGTCTTTCAAATATTTCGGCTTTGAGTGTACCTGATGAAGGTTATTCCAGGATCACGTGGTGTGCACTAAATCTGATCTCTACGTTTTTATTATAAGCATAAGTACATATAGCAAGAAAAGAATCAATCCAATTTGTAATAAAATATTTGAACACTGTTACAAATGTATTTTTAATCATTTTTATGCAATGCAAGGGCGGAATCAATGGATTCACCGAGTGCCCTATAATTGGAAAAAAAATTATTTTTTTGCGTAAAATCGTGATTTTTCACACGAAATACCCAAACATTTTCGCGCCTCCCTCCGCTCGGCGCGATTTATTTTACAGTGCGCCCCCTAACTTGAAATCCTGGATCCGCCCCTGCAATGTATAGTCTATTAGAATCATCTATAATTTGTCTAAGGGGTTGTTGTTATTGTGTTCAACAATATTTCGTGAGGGTCGGCCATGTTTGGTGGAGGAAACCAGAATTACTCGAAGAAAACCACCGAACTGCCTCAAGTCACTGACAAACTTTATCACATAAGGTTGTATCGAATACATCTCGCCATGAGCGGGATTCGAACTCACAACTTCAGTGGTGTTAGGCACTGATTGTACAGGTAGTTGTAAATCCAACTATCGTACGATCAGGGCCACGTCAGCCCCCTGTAATGTATCTAAGGAAAGAAAGAATGAACGAGTACAAATATAAACTCGTTTTTTAAAACTAAATACGCATCTATTATTTCTACTTTTACTGACAATATTAATATGGGTCTACGATTGGATCATTCGGCAGACTCCGTAAATTTGCCGATAATTAATCACTCGCCATCTTTTGATGCAGCATCCTGGAATTCGTCAACAAATATCGTTCTCTCATCCATTCTTTCTCACATATATCAACACGAAAATGAGTTAAAACACTAATTTATTAAATATAAAGCATGTATAGTACATTTTTTGGAGAATGCAGCTCATTAAAAAAACGGTCGTATCTTAGGCAGTGGGACTTTAAACTGAAGATTCCTTCACCTTGAACATCCAGTCACATGAGTGTTTTACCACTCGGTGAAATTGTGCACTATGTACAGGTATTTAATAGATAATGCATTTCCATAATCTACCAGTAAATTTACTTATGTAAATATACTCAATGATATACATGTATGTACATGTATATATGATGATATTCAAATAATATTACATAATAATATCAACAATATTTCTGAATACATGTGAACTTCATCTTCATTCATGAATTAGATTGATGGGTTAGGGGTTATGGTGTTTAACGCCACTTCCAACAATATTTCAGTTATATTGTGGTGGTCAGTATTATTGGTAGAGGAAACCAGAGTACCCGGAGAAAACCACTATAAATAAATTTGATAAAAAATGACAAGTGTACGAAGCACTACCAAATAAATCTGAAGAATTAACATTTTGCACATTTTCGATTTGATTATAAGCTGCGATGGTAGGATATTGTTTCCCACATCATGACGTTTCCATCGCCAAATCTGTCAACTTCCTGTATGTAGTCTGGGGCGAAACGTTCATTTCGACGCCTGTATACGCGGATTCGTTCATCACATCTGAACCAAATTAGGCAGCAGTTTCTCTGTCCAGACCCTCAATATAAGACATCAACGAACATCTACACGTCTGTGTACCTGGGCAAAAACTGGTCCAACGTAAGGTCGTCTTGGCCGATTTCCGCGTTGACGAAGCCTGTTACGGACTGTGTGGATGGGAATTCTCCGTAAACCGAGGATACCAGCAGCGGTGGTTGTAGCAGTGACTGCTAGATTACGTAGATGGAACACCCGGATATACCGATCTTGCGTTGGAGTAGTGATGCGTGGTATGCCATTTCTATGGCGATCTTGAGCTGATTCAGTTTGATTTAATCTCTTCCAAAGGCGAGAATTATCGGGAGGTTTCATTTTACGATTGTCCAGTCTGAAGTCGGCCGATGATGCTGTGACATGTAGCTGGGTCCAATCTTAGCATAGCGGCACTTCACAGTAGCAAAGACTATCGCCTGTTTAACACCCACCTTTTATACACTATAGTTAATTGCCCAAGGCGGTCACTTACCCCGAAAGACTTTATTGGCCTTTCGGTCTTTTAACTTAGAGCGTACCTTATGAAGATTATTCCAGAAAAGCGTTCTGCGCACTAAATTAGATATCTACGTTTTTATTATAGTCATTCACGTCACAAATAAAACTAACCACCATGACATAACTGAAATATTGTTGAAAGTGGTGTTGTATAAAATAAAGCTAACCCTTGATCAAACAGTGTATCATCAATAAATACTTATTACATAAGGGTGTAGGAGCCGGTTTGGATGAGGGAGACTATAAAATAAATAAATAAACACCGGTATATATATATATATATATGGTCTAGGTAAGTACATAAGGGTGTAGGAGCCGGTTTGGATGAGGGGGACTATAAAATATATATATATATATATATAGTCTAGGTTATCAAGGGTATGATTTGAAACCAAACTGTTTTCTTTTTCTTTGCCTGACAGCTTTGGAAAATTGAACCTCACTTCCCTGTTTATTCTTCAGAATCTTCCGCGCTGTTCGACTCATTCCTACCGCCCCCTTACTATCTGTTCCAATCATACACTGATGTTCTAACGATCATCATTTATAAACGACTCCCCCCCCTGTTGCTTTCGCACACTTTCAATTTTATAAAACATTGCTTCCATCCAAGATAAAGTGAAATATTAGTTTACAAAATAAAACAAAATCACACAAATAAAAATGTCAAAATTTAGGAACGTTAGTTCTAATATTGTTATATAAAACTCACATTTACCTTGGAGTATTTATAAAAAGTATATTATGTGTGGTTTTTAAATTCCTTTTATATGTCATTTACAGTGATATATTATTCAATTTTTATCACATTATGATTACATGAAAAGCTTAAATATAATATCTATCAAAAATTGTTATTGACCTTGAATAAAGTTTCCAGATGAATTTATATCGAGATTATTTACCAATCTCTACCCAGAGTTGTCGGTCCTTACACTCACTCCAATCTCTGTCAACGCTTGATGCCAAGAATCTTGGCAAAATCCGTTTATTAAAGGGTAACTTGATATAAACCGGTTATAATGACCCCATATATTGTAAAATATGTAAAGAATACCATATAACTAATATCTGAGAAGCTTCTTTGTTTATTTTCAAACGAGGATAAGGGATTATTTTTTATACGGTGATCAGTCATACAGCGCATTCTGGTTCCTTGTTGTAATAGCTTCTATAGTTGCTGAACATTACACTGGTAATATTTTATAAAAAGGAAACCAGTTTAATACAAAGGTGAGTAGTCTTTTAGGCGTTGACAGAGATTGGAGTGAGTGTAAGGACCGACAACTCTGGGTAGAGATTGATTATTTACGTCATGAGGTCAAAATATAGGGGTATTTATAAAGATGTCAAACTTAATGTCAACTTGTACATCACTGCACGATCACGCTGTAATACTCTCCAATCATCACCCAGGGGTCAACTGACAGGAAAAAGGGTCAACTGGCAGGAAAAGCATAGTAGTCATGAATTAAATGTATTCATGATTAATCCTAAAACACTTTGATTAGTATCGATCCACTATTCTACAGCCAATCAAATCACAGTTGTTTTATAAGATTTTCTTGCTAATTAAAAAGAATAAGAGGAGATTAACGCATCGCTTTTAACTATGGATCTTCGACGATTAATTCTATATCGAACAGTAAGATAAAAATAATAAAAGCGTAGATATATAATTGGTAATTTTTTATAAGTAAAAAATTGTAATTTTGGTTAAATTCGTTTCACACAAAAATCTATTAAGGTAATTCATATATATAGTCACTGAATAGAGTTCACCTGTAATTAAATACCTTATTGTTTGATAAGAGTTTGAAAGTTTCAAGGAACAAACCCGAAACGACGGGTTTCTAATGAATTGACAAGCGGACGATGAATGTAGAGCATCGTGATCAGCAGGTTATCGACGATGATTGTAGAGTATCGGATCGTGATCAGCCGTAGGTTATCGACTATGATTGTAGAGCATCGGATCATGATCAGCCGTAGGTTATCGACGATGATTGTAGAGTATCGGATCGTGATCAGC
>MJUT01031811.1:229317-240262 GCA_002080005.1 Gigantidas platifrons
CATAGTAGATTAACCCCCCGGAATATTTACTATATAGTAAACCTTCCCCCATGGGGGAACGTTTACTATATAGTATTTATTCCGCATAGTAAACCTTCCTACCTAACCGATTAACAACAAGACACTATAGATTTGTGCTTTTTTACCTTTTAATCATAACCAGATATAATTAATGGCATACATAATTAAAATTAACACGATTAAGGTGCTAAATTCCGAATCAATAGTAATTATCCGGATTAAGGGGGAACATTTACTATATAGCAAAATATCCGGGGGGATGATCGGCTATGGATGGGGAAATGTTTGCTATATAGTAAATTTTCCCCCGGGGGAATATTTACTATATAGTAAAGTATCCGGGGAAAGGTTTACTATATAGCAAATATTCTGAGGGGGAATGTTTACTATACGACACCGGTACGTGATCCATGTAGTGCGACAGAAAGAAACAGTAACAGTATATAAGCGCTGACGTCAAGGTTGACGCCATTGAAAAGGATTAGAACGACGCTTGTTTCAGCTATATTCAGACAATTTGGCAGTTCTTTTGGACTTTTTGATATTGCAGGATAAACACATTATACATACATTGTCGTTAAATATAGCACTCGACTCGCAGCCGCAATTGATAAAGTTTACCAGTTTCTTGCCCATGGTCGGTGGTTCTCTCCGGGTACTCCGGCTTCTTCCATAGGCTCGTTTTTCTACCTATTTCTAAAGCTCGTACAAATGAATTTTATATTTTCCGACAATATACGTATATTGTACATACATATATTATAAAAAAAAAGTTTGCCAAGCCCCAAATAATATTATAGAAACAAGGTCTTGAGTTATGGTTCTTGACCTCAATTCTGACCATAGTATTGCAACTATACTCATGATAAAAACTACTTTTAAAGTAATAAATCGTGTAGTTTAGAAGTTGACATCCGGATTTGCTTATGATTAAATCGTAGGTTACCACAAATAATAATGGATAATGTCGGACATTTTGCCTTGCAACGGGCCCGCAACGACCACTGATCTTTAGTGTTTGGTTTATGGTGTTCACGCAATTTACAACAATATTTCAGTAATATCATGGTGGTCAGTTCAATTGATGAGGCCAACCGGAGTACCCAGAGAAAATCACGGAACAGCCGCAAGTCACTGACATACTTTATCACATAATGTTGTATCGAGTACACCTCGCCTGAGCATGATTCGAACGCACAACGTTAGTGGTGATAACCATTGATTGCACAGGTAGTTGTAAATCCAACTACGATACGATCACGACCACGACGGTCCCACAACGTTTTTATCAGAAGCTTCTGTAAGATGTCTTTTACATTCAGAGATTGTGATATACTCCATACACGAACACATATTTCTGTCCCGTCCTAAGGGCGAATTGAGTAAGATAATGAGTGGTCTTGCACATTTAACGAACGCGGTCCTTTTTGAGAAGATGGACCTCGTTACGGAGATGTTGGGTCTAATTTCTATACAACGAGACTCCTTCGGGAAACGACTAATAGATAGTATCTCATTAATATACCGGTATATAAACTGCTTGAATAGTCATTTTACGAGCGTGATTTCGATCCCCCTCTTGGCTAGGTGCACCTGATATCACATTATGTGACAAAGCTGGTCAGTGACTTACGGCAGGTGGGTGGTTGTCTGCAGGTATCCTCTTCTAATAAAACTAACCACCACGATATAACTGAAATAGTGTTGAAAGTGGCACTAAACACCATAAACCCCCACCACATTTTACGAGCAATGAACGTGTAAATTTCTAATTCGAGACTGCCATTAACCGACTAAAGTTGGTCGATGTTTTGTACACATAAAACGCACAATAAACATACATGTACGCAGAATCAATAAAATAAGCCGGTACATACATATTATTATATCATTATTACCGATGAATTGCCTTATTTGATTGAAGATCCTTTGTTCTCTGTTTTCTTCAAAAAAATTCTTCAAATTTGCAAGCTGTGGCCAGAATGCCAACAGTGCCGTACCACCCAATATGACGCCCCCATCTCGTATATAGGACGACTGTTGTACGAAGGTGTGTCTAACAAAGAGAGGACAGTCGATATAGGGTTAGTAAACTCACATTTATATATATAAAGGCACTCTTAGTAAAGTTCTGGTTAGTTGAAACTCTCTATTTTTGTTAACACAGTAAGTAAGCCAATAGTTTTTTTCTTTAAAATATTTTCAAAAAAGTTTATTCAAAAGCAACGACACTTATCAAAAAATTAAAAATTAGTTAATTCATTTCAACCATTTCCAGTATTGTGTTAATCATGTTACATCATAGAAGGACAATCGTGGTAGTGGTCATATGGTAGTTGGATTTACAACTACCTATGCAATCAGTACCTGTCACCACTGATGTTGTGAGTTCCAATCTCGATCAGGGCGAGGTGTACAAAATTATGTGATAAAATGTGTCAGTGAATTGCGACAGTTCGGTGCATGGTTTTCTCCAGGTCCTCCACCAATAAAGCTGACCGCCACAATATGGCTGAAATATTGTTGAAAGTGGCGTTAAACACCATCAAACAAACAAACAAAACATGTTACATCATCGAACAAATCAGTATGTTATAATTTCAATGATTAATTTCCACGTAAAAGGAATTCCACAAGCATAGTCAGCGTTACAAAATAATACGCGACCAATATCAGGAGCACGTCGTTTTTGCGAGGTGTGAACTCTCTTGTGTAGAGGTGGGGAAGTGTGTACATTGTCATGTTATTTGTATACATCTTAGCAATAGGGCACTTTGAACAGTTGTTGAAGCGGCTTAAATCCAACCGGGGAATAACGCAAGTCCTCCGGTAGTAAATGTCGTTCCTGCTCCACTAATGGTATCCGTAAATATTGATGCTGCTGCAGTACACTGAATCTATGACTATTACATCCGGACTGAAGTTCGACAGTTGGCTATTAGAACGCCCTAAAATATACCACGTGATACCCAGGATTCAGTGATGATTTTCAACAAACAACCGAGCGCGTAAACGACGTATTACACAATTTCTTTTACAAATTGTAAATGTTACATGGTTCGTTGCTTTGTTCGTTTTTTCTATCACTTATTTTGTTATTTTCAGGATAAAATGGAGAAAATGACTTGGAGTCTCATTAATATCTGTGTAAGATATTTTTTTTTGTAAATTCCGTATTTTTTTTTTCTATGAATTAATGTTCAGATAGCTCAAAGTTATGATTTTTAATTATTTAATTATTCCTTTATGTACACCCTTCACCAATAAAACTAACCACCTCGATATAACTGAAATATTGTTGAACGTGGCGTTAAACACCATAAACCTAAACCAAACCTTTATTTACAACCGAAAGGGTAGCCGTTGATGGTCTGTTACAAGGCAAGAATTGACGAACCGTTGATGGTCTGTTACAAGGCAAGAATTGACGAACCGTTGATGGTCTGTTACAAGGCAAGAATTTACGAACACATCAATTATACTTCCTTCCTCCTGTGGCAAACTTTCGTTTATTGATACCACATTTTGAATTTTTGGTAAATTTATAAACTTGATTTTGACTCGGCATTTGCTAGATTCTGAAAAATCTTTATTGTCTTTTGCCCTTTATCTGAAAACTAATAGATTGAGTGATTGATGTTTAACGCCACAAATGGGCAAAAACAAGTTACAATCGATGATATGATTATGATTGTGTCCGTTTTAAATTAGACAAACACACTGAGTTTGATATTTGTCGTGGTAGATCACTGAAATGATAGCCCGTGGGTAGATATGTTGTCCCACTGAGACACATTATGCTGATTCCGAACCAATATGTGTACAATGTAGCAATAACACAGAACACGAAAAATTGTACAGGAACTTTTATTCCTTCCAAAGAGTTTGATTATCGGGTCTGTGACAATCCACATTGATTTCATGAGGGGTGTATGTAAATGAGAATATTCATGGGACTGTGAAATAGATGTCATTATTATTGCCAATTACATTGTGAAAAGAAAGTCTATACAGCGCTGGTCAACACTATTTTAAGGAATATCTTCAATTTTTGAACAGGTTATACGATATAACCTGGTTTGGGACAGTTTACTTTTAATAAACCGCGAAGCAGTTTATGAAAAGCGCAATCTGTTCTTCCAAAATCAAGTTATAACCTATTCAAAAATTGAACATATTCCTTATAATTTAATCTTTACAAAATTTAATGGTTCCTGGATTTTAATTACGATTATGTCATGGGATTATTTGAATTTGTTGTTGGCGAATGAATATGTTGTTGACGTCAAAATACCAACCCAGGTTATCAAGTATAACCAAAATTTTTTCCAAGCAGATCAGCCAATAAGACTGCAGCATTCACATCAAATTAATTTATTTCAATATCAACAAAACGAACAAACACATCTCATCTGAAATCATTGACCATGACATAGGACGTTAGAAATCCAGATCCTGGTTTGAGACAGGCACAAAGATATGACGGGGTTAAACTGGACAATGGTATCCATAACCGCCCCACTGATAATTGTAATGTATTTAAAGATTATACAGTTAAACCTGTTTTAGTGACCACCTCTATCAAGGCGCACCCGGCTTTGTAAATTACAAAAAGGGTGCACTCGACTCGCATCCGCAAGTGATACAGTTTACCAGTTGCTTGCCCATGGCCGGTGGTTCACTCCGGGTACTCCGGCTTCCTCCACCACTAAAACTGGTCGCCATGAAATAGCTGAAATATTGTTGAAAGCGGCGTTAAGACACCAAAAATCAAATCAAATCATGTATTGTGTGATCTTGATTTTCATTCCCCTTCATAGTGCATTTCATATCAATTAAATCTGTATTAAGCGACCACCTGCCTTATGTGACCATATTTCACTGTTCCCTTGGAAGGTGACATAACACAAGTTTGACTGCATGTTTAATGTGGCATACAAATCATTAGGAACCAGATGAAGCTCCTGATCTAACCATGATATTTATTTCAGGTACTATGTATACTACTAGCTGGTAATACACGGACCTACAAGTTGTACAATAGCTATGGTAGTTCATTATCCTCGTCATCTGGTGAGAATCTTTTATGTTGTATAGTTATATAGCTTGATAACACAGTAATAATAAGTAATGGGTGTTTACTACACACATATATAACAGTAATAATTGTGTCGGTCATTAAACAGTACTACACAGTACACATCTATCTATATAGCCTGTTGTATTCAACACAATCGAAAAACGTACTATATTCAACAGCAAACGAGCAGATGATATTTCTTTTCTTTTAAACAATTACTTTTTAATATGTATGACAAAGTTAATTTGTAATTCTGATGTGTAGGTTAATGTGATATAGTGTGTTATAATGGTATTATGTTGTATGCTTCTTTAATAAAGAATTATATATGGGACACGCCCTCATCACTTCTAAAGTTTTACGGTCGCCACCATATCTTGTTGACCGATATGGAAAATCGGTGTCACAAATGACCACTAATATGTTCCACTTGTTGTAAACACTTCCCGGTCCTTTCCTCATTCATGACTTATCACCGGAAGTGTAACTAGATTAACACGACGGTTGCCACTAGTGGAGCAGGAACAACTTACCCTTCCAGAGCACCTGACGTTCAGATCCGGAATTTAGTTGGGTTCTTGAAGCTCAATTTCCATTGTGTATGTTTGTAGATCTTGGTTTGTCCTTTTTCTTTTGGCCATTGAATTGTCTTTCCTTCGATATACGGATTCTGATAACCACTTTGGTTTCTTCAAACTCTTATTAATTAAGAACTTATATTTTTTACAGAAACCTGTGATGCCATCATAGATATGGTATTTCTATTAGCAGAACGTGAGAGTTTCAATGATACTCGACATTTCTCTGATATGAAAAACTTCATCAACAGTATTGTCAGTGCTTTTGATCCAGTTGGTACAAACGGTGCACAATTTGCAGCTCTATACGTCGATGAAACAATAGGAGATCACTTTTACCTGAAAGAACATCAAAGTGCAGATGGTGTAATGGCTGCAGTTAGTGCCTTTTCAGATGAATCTAGCAATCACACAGCAATAGGTCTTGGATTACGTGTAAGTCTGGCAACATTCATAACATCATACTCGAGAAGAAAGACAGACGTTATACAACAGGAAGAAATAAGCAAAGAATTGATTAATTGATTTCTGCTTAACGTCTAGCGAGTTGCATGGCAACTATATTCCCCCGAATATGAACATTTCGCGCCATCTACTAGCAATTTGTTTTCAGTCTATACCCAGTGTATCTATATTAACAAAATGAATACCAAAATACATACAAATGTAGTCTGTATTAGAACTTCCTCCTATGTATGCCGTGTTGTGTTTTTTGTTTTGTTTGTCTTCGTCTTGTGCGCCTAATGTTGCCAGTGTCTCTGGATTGTCCATTCTTGATTGCCTCTTCGGTTTTCTCTAACGTTTATTTGTCCTGTGTCTGTGTATCCAATGTTGCCAGTGTCTCTGGATTGTTCATTCTTGATTGCCCTTCGGTTTTCTCTAACGTTTATTTGTCCTGTGTCTGTGTATCCAATGTTGTCAGTGTCTCTGGAATGTCCATTTTTGATTGCCACTTCGGTTTTCTCTAACGTTTATTTGTCCTGTATCTGTGTATCCAATGTTGCCAGTTTCTCTGGATTGTCCATTTTTGATTGCCCCTTCGGTTTTCTCTAACGTTTATTTGTCCTGTGTCTGTGTATCCAATGTTGCCAGTGTCTCTGGAATGTCCATTTTTGATTGCCCCTTCGGTTTTCTCTAACGTTTATTTGTCCTGTGTCTGTGTATCCAATATTGTCAGTGTCTCTGGATTGTTCATTCTTGATTGCCACTTCGGTTTTCTCTAACGTTTATTTGTCCTGTGTCTGTGTATCCAATGTTGCCAGTGTCTCTGGATTGTTCATTCTTGATTGCCACTTCGGTTTTCTCTAACGTGTATTTGTCCTGTGTCTGTGTATCCAATGTTGCCAGTGTCTCTGGATTGTTCATTCTTGATTGCCACTTCGGTTTTCTCTAACGTTTATATGTCCTGTCTCTGTGTATCCAATGTTGCCAGTTTCTCTGGATTGTTCATTCTTGATTGCCACTTCGGTTTTCTCTAACGTTTATTTGTCCTGTGTCTGTGTATCCAATGTTGCCAGTGTCTCTGGATTGTCTATTCTTGATTGCCCCTTCGGTTTTCTCTAATGTTTATTTGTCCTGTGTCTGTGTATCCAATGTTGCCAGTGTCTCTGGATTGTTCATTCTTGATTGCCACTTCGGTTTTCTCTAACGTCTATCGATCCCTGCACCAATGTCATAAATTGGGCGTGTTAATGTCTCCGTCATAAAGAAATTTGTTGAATAATATAACATTAACAATATACGCTGAATTGAGCAAGGTATCAAATAAATATTGGGATTTCTTGTTTCAAAGAGACTTTGTGTAATCAATGTAGGATGAATAGAATTTATTTCAGAGTTTATTGGTGCAGATTAAGTTTTGTGAGTGCAACGGCATACCTTGCACGTAATATAAACTCTAAAGAAAAAAAATGCTTTTTTTTTTATAAATCTTGAAACAAATAAATTTACTATTCTATGTTGAAATAACATAGAATATAAACAACACGATATAATGTCCGCTATTTTGTTCGTTTTTTTGATATGAAAATAGTACCGGTAAAATCTTCTTTCGGAAGTGCCGTTAACCAATGATAGACTGTAAAATAATTCTAGATAGGCAAATAAAACAAGAACTAGATTAACGCAGTGGGTGTCACTAGTGGAACAGGAACTGCTTACCCTTCCGGAGCACCTGAGTTCATCCCCGATTTTTAGTGGGGTTCGTGTTACTCGATCTTTTCGTATGCATTGTTGTTCGTTGTTTGTCCTTTTGTACTTTTTGTTTTGACCATTGTGTTGTCTGCCGTTCTTCGATATACGGATTCTGATTACCTCTTTGATATCTTCAAACTCTTCTCATTATTCCTTAAATAGAAAGACAAATAGAATAACTTAGTTAAATAACTTTTTTTCCAGAGAATTAAGGAGGAATATTTCAAGCAAGAGAATGGCGGTAAACGACCATGTGTTGTAGAAATGATAGTTGTACTGACTGATGGTAAAAACAATATAGGAGAATTACCAGGTCCAGTTGCTGAAGAGCTCAAAGCAGAGGGAGTAATCATTTTCGCAGTTGGTGTGGGAAATAGCATAGATGGCACTGAACTCTTACAGATTTCGTCTGGTTCAGCATTTGTTCACACAGTCCATAACGCCGTGGATTTAGACACAGTGGTTCAGTTCATTGTAGGGGATGCATGTGAGAAGTCAAACTGCAGTGAGTGTTGATACTTTGGGTTTTATAAAATATTGATTTGATTGATTTTTGGTGTTTAACGCCACTTTCAACCATATTTCAGCTATATCATGGCGACCGGTTTTAGTGGTGGAGGAAGCCGGAGTACCCGGAGAGAACCACCGACCATGGGCAAGCAACTGGTAAACTTTATCACTTGCGGTTGCGAGTCGAGTGCACCCTTTTTTGTAATTTACAAAGCCGGGCGCGAACCCACGCCGTATTGGTGATAGGCTTGTATGAGTTGTTAGATCCAGCGACCTAACTCATTGAGCCACCCGGGCCCCTATAAAATATTAATAACATAGAAAACTCATAAATGTAAGCATGGATGTACCAAGAAGGAAATTTTGAAGATACCAAAGGGGTAATCAGAAACCGTGGTTCGACGAAGGACAACCAATAAAATTGTTTCTATGTGGAATTGTTGACCATCAATCTTCAAATTTTCATTTCATAGTACAGATAAGATAACAATACCAGACTATAGATAATAAAATACTTGTAAGGGTTAGGGTTGTTTTTAAAACCACTTTCTACAACAATTAAGATATATAGTGGTTTTGTTGGTGGTGGGAATCAGAGTTCTCAGAGAAAACCCCCAATCTGCCATAAGTCACCGACAAACTTTATCACAAGTAACGATTTCATCTCACCATGTCCGGGAATAGAACTCGTATATTTGCTGAGGTAGAGCTAGATGAAGATCACACAACCATACTGCCACATCTACAGCGATCCTCTTACTGCAAATTTGAGGAAATTATTTTTTATTCTTATTTTTGGTGTTTAACGCCACTTTCAACAATATTTCAGCTATATCATGGCGACCAGTTTTAGTGGTGGAGGAAGCCGGAGTACCCGGAGAGAACCACTGACCCTGGGCAAGCAACTGGTAAACTTTATCACTTGCGCTGCAAGTCGAGTACACCCTTTTTGTAATTTACAAAGCTGGACGCGAACCCACGTCGTATTGGTGATAGGCTTGTATGAGTTGTTAGATCCAACGACCTAACTCATTGAGCCACCCGGGCCCCTGTTGAGTAAATTAACTGGTACAATTTAAATCTAATTAAAATTAGATCTTGAATTGCTCCCATCGCGCATCAAATCAGAAAGACGGGGAGGATTCAAAATCTAATTTTAATTAGGTTGGTAAAATTCGTTCATGCCACGATATAGCTGAAATACGTATACTGTTATTTAACGTTGGTGTTAAACAACAATCAATCAATCAACTTAATTCCAGTTAGATAAAACACTAACATTGTAATTTAACATCGTTATATAATGCTCTCATTTATTAACACATCTATAAAACAGGCACTTAGGTCCAGGATTTTTTTTTTAATTACTTTTTTCATTAGAATAAGTTATCTAGAGTGTATGTTTAATTCTAGAGCCCCCTGGCATGTTTTATTACTATTGTAGGCCATATTGACATTTTTCAAAAAATTTCTATAATACCATCTAACTAACATTTTTTTTGGAAAATGTCAATATGGCCTAAAATAGTAATAAAACATGCCAGGGTGCTCTAAAATTAAACATACACACTTATTTTAAAAAAAATTTAAAATAAACAAATAAAAAAACATCCTGGACCCAAGTGCCTGTGATCTGCGATAAGCATTCGCTAAAACTATGTATTTATATGGAAACACTATAATATATATGACTATGACGAATGTTTTTTTTTTTCAACACCAACTCGGCAATTATTCAGCGCCAGCTATATCATGGCGAGAACAAGTTAATTTTGAAATAGACGATGACGAGGTCCGCTTTGTACTTGACCAACACACTATTATTAAATAAATCTAACATATTTAAATGAGTTAAAGATAAATATTTAAATCTTGAAAGGAATTAAGCATAACTATATAAATTGTATAACATATTTTTGTTTACAGTGAGTGAAGGTGACTATAGCAAAGATAAGAAAGAATACGACTCTGGTACGCATTATTTTCATAAGCTGTACATGTAATCTTAGAGAGCACACGAGTCGTTATTACATAACATAAAAGTGGCATTCGAAAGGTTCATGCTAGCCATTACAATATGGAAGCGGCTAATTTTATTTAAGGTGAACTAATTCAGCATTATTAATATGATTCTGATTCGTTGTTTATTAGTAACTTTATTTATTATAGTGCTCTTTTATACCCTTATAGGGTTGACGGCATAAAACAAAACATAAAATATATATACATATACAAACATGAATGCTGTATAAACTTGTTCTTTATTGATATATAATTTCTTAGGACCTTGCATGTGTCGAGTTTCATTCGGAAGGACGTGGACTGAAATTCCTAATGACACAATAATTTACAACACTAGCTAGAATAAGAATCAGTCTGACATTTTCTGTTTCTAAATGAGAATGTAACACACCTAATATAAAATTGCATAACGTAACGTACCGTAACGTAATGTAACGTACCATAACATAGCATAACATAATGTATCACAGCGTATCACAATGCAACATAACATAACATATAGTGAATGAGTGAGTGATTGCTGTTTAAGGCCAAATCTCAA
>MJUT01031811.1:252080-298238 GCA_002080005.1 Gigantidas platifrons
ATTTTCTTGGTAACGAGACCATATATGGTATCTAGGACACACACATATAACAAAATCGTACAGATCAACCTTGCGGCTGAGTAATTCTTGACAACAACACGTTAGAATGGAGAAATTAGCAGAAAACGATCCTACCTATTGCTACCTCTGCCATGTTGTGATCGTCGTAACTGCAGTTACCACGATCAGTTTAACGCCAGTGCAGATTAATACAAAAAGTGGTCAGAGTGTTTACGGTATATATTTTCACTTTTGGTCTTTGAGCGAGTGAGTGATTGTTGTTTAATTTTTCAGCTATATCCATGGCGAGAACAAGTTAATTTTCAATGAGATGATGATTAGGTCTCCTTTTTGCTAGACCAATACTCTAAGGTGGATTTTTGTCTTTCGGTCATTTAAGGATTGATCTCAATATTTTTTCGGTTCATGAAGAAATAAACTCAAAAATGTGGTACACACTGGGTAACCTGTGAAGCGGGTTATGCAAGGGTGTGTACCACATTTTTGAGTTTATTTCGAATGAACCGAACAAAAAATTGTGATCAATCCTTATAAATTAATTCCTAATTATTTTTTTTTCTTGTCCTAGAAATATTTTGATGGATAATAAATGCTTAAAAAGAATTAAAATAAAAAAAATTCCCAATTGAGACCCCAACATGTGACTTTCTGTTAAAAATTTTGTTTATGGAAAATAACATCAATTTTTTTATCCTATCAAAATCTCCTAAGCACATCAAATTAATTTATTGAGATTTATAAGACTATCTATTGATGTATCATAGCTGTTTATTAATCATTTTTTTTAGATGGATCTTGGGTCTTTTATTAGTTCTAAAGGATGTGAATGTTTGAATGAATCTGATGAACACACATTAGAGCATGCTCTGTCATCAAAGGGAGGTTACCTGGAATCTGATTGTGATGAACAGGTAAGAAGTCCCTTATTATTTCACAGTCAAAGAATTATTTTTCATTGATTGTATTTTTGCGGTTTCTGGTTTTCAGATGTATTCACACTTATTAATTTTATTTGCTTCTCTTTTTTTTTTTATTCTGTAATAAAATTATTTTGATACTGTTTTTCTTGGCAAATTATAAGAAAAATCGTAAATAATCGAAAGATGCAATCATCAAACAGACTGTAATTATGTCATGTTCTTATGGTTCAAACAACCAGTCTTTTATTCACTATAGAGGTCACCTGTTTTAAAAGGTCATATTTTTCTTGTTGTCTTATAGAAATTTTCATATGAATTGAATATCCTTTAAGAATTCACCTGTCTTAAAAGACCATTGTTTCTTCCGTTTTGATGCGTTTCCTATGTAAGACAAGCCATAAAGACAGCTGCACGTGACCTTGTCTTACGTGGCATTGTCAGCCAATCAAATCGGCCGAGAAAAATCAATAGTCCAACTTCTACGACTGCTGTAGTAATATAAATTGTCGTCTTAGTAGATCTAAAAAAATGCTTCAAATATCAATTTCACTTGAATTTTAACTGATTTCCCCTAATAGATTTAATGCGGTTTTAAATAACTGTGTATTTACTGCATTGCACGTGGCGTTGTAATATTTTGTGTAGTAAACATGACATTGACATGCTTTGTTTTTAAGTTGAAACGGAAGAAACAGTTACTTGCACTCGTCCTTATTGAAGATCTGGTATTTCTTCGTCTCGTGAGAGAAATTCAGAGTCTTTCCACTCGTGAAAAGACGGAATTTCTCACACTCGTGGAAGAAATCCCAGATCTTCAATAGGGACTTGTGTAAGAACCTATTATTCTTTGTCAAAAAGGTGACCTCTTAATACAGGTTTGACTCTATCTTTAATGATTATTTTCTCTTTTTCAGCTAATCATCAACTTAGAATTTTCACAAAATGTTAAACTCCATTCACTTAAAATGTTTGGACCTGAAGGTTTGTATATTCACCTCTTCATAATTTTATTTTTATACTACCTAATAGTATGGTCAACAATTTATCTAATTTATTCACAAATGTCGCAGGCGACACAATCCCGTTTGTTTTATAAACAAGTATGTTTTACATTTAAGGAGCTTGTAGTGGTCCTAGTTAATATAGCATTTGTTCACTCCACGATGTAGCTGAAATACTGCTAAAGTTGGCATTCAACACCAATCAATCATTCAGTCATTTTCCGTTTGTAGACACATGGTTTTTACCTTTTTTTACAATAACTTAAAGTTATTTTTAACTTGAATTTAGGCAAGAAAGACAAACAATGGAGTTACTTCCCCTTATATGGTATAGTGGATAATTATTGTCAAAACATATACATGTATGAAGATTCATTTTTATAATATAAAGAAAATATTAATTTTTTTATTTGTAAATATTTTTAAAATATATATTTGACTTAAAAAATAATAAAAAGTTTAAAAATTCCATATGAATCATGAATCTGGTACCTTTTGAGTTATGATGTTTAAAAATATACAAAGTTCTCAAATCTATATTTACTAGAAATTATTCTTGCCTTGTTCCAAGTGAATAATAAGAAAAGGGGCATAATCATTAGGGACCTGAAGTATTGAGTTCAACTCCTTTCATAACTTAAAATATGGGCCCGGGTGGCTCAATGAGTTAGGTCGTTGGATTTAACAGCTCATACAAGCCTATCACCAATATGGCGTGGGTTCGCACCCAGCTTTGTAAATTACAAAAAGGGTGCACTCGACTCGCAGCCGCAAGTGATAAAGTTTACCAGTTGCTTGCCCATGGTCGGTGGTTCTCTCCCGGTACTCCAGCATCTTCCACCACTAAAGCTGGTCGCCATGATATAATTGCAATATTGTTGAAAGTGGCGTTAAACACCATCAAACAAACAAAACAAACATTAAAAAAAAAGGATATACAGTAGTGCATCTGAATTAGAAAATATGATATCTTATTAATTGTATAATTATACCCCCGCTCCACCGGAGGGGGGAGAAACTGTTTTACCTCTGTCTGTCCTTCCGTCCATCCCAAGATATTTTTCGTCGTGTTTTTCTCACGAACTATTGATGGCAGAAATCTGATATTTGGTCACAAGCTTCATATAGGTACCCCATATACGTTTTTGGATCCGTCACATTCCTACTTCCTGTTTGCCAACTTGGTTGATTTTTATACACATTGAACATACAATCAAACCTGTCTACAGTGGTCACCTGGGGGAGATTGACAAAATGACCGCTATATACAGGTGACCTTTATGTGAAGGGTTTTGATTTTTTTACAAAATATTGCACGTTAGTTGTAAATAAACATTTTTCATTACATCTAATGTTTTTAATAATGTTTTACTTGTTATTTTGTTCCTGTCGTAATTTTACTCTGGTTTACATTTATTTTTGATGAAATTATCTCAATATGATATGATTTGAATAAAACATACAAATAAATAAATAAAGATATTTAATTAACAAAAGTACAATTTCCAGTAACATGAGGTTGAACTGGGAACGTTGTTTTCAAAATCGTAAAGAATCTCGCATTTTCTTTAAAGAATGTTCATTATCTGGGTATGACCAACACCCATCTCCTCGCCCACAGCCCGACAACTTTTCCCAACATCACAATGATTTATCGCTTTCACTTTGTTGTCAAATTTCAAAGCTTTCCTATTTACGGATGTTGATGATTTTGACATGATGCACTNCAAACAATGGAGTTACTTCCCCTTATATGGTATAGTGGATAATTATTGTCAAAACATATACATGTATGAAGATTCATTTTTATAATATAAAGAAAATATTAATTTTTTTATTTGTAAATATTTTTAAAATATATATTTGACTTAAAAAATAATCAAAAGTTTAAAAATTGCATAGGAATCATGAATCGGGTACCTTTTGAGTTATGATGTTTAAAAATATACAAAGTTCTCAAATCTATATTTACTAGAAATTATTCTTGCCTTGTTCCAAGTGAATAATAAGAAAAGGGGCATAATCATTAGGGACCTGAAGTATTGAGTTCAAACTCCTTTCATAACTTAAAACATGGGCCCGGGTGGCTCAATGAGTTAGGTCGTTGGATTTAACAGCTCATACAAGCCTATTACCAATATGGCGTGGGTTCGCACCCAGCTTTGTAAATTACAAAAAAGGATGCACTCGACTCGCAGCCGCAAGTGATAAAGTTTACCAGTTGCTTACCCATGGTCGGTGGTTCTCTCCCGGTACTCCAGCTTCTTCCACCACTAAAGCTGGTCGCCATGATATAACTGCAATATTGTTGAAAGTGGCGTTAAACACCAAAAAATCAAATCAAAACAAACATTTAAAAAGAAAGGATATACAGTAGTGCATCTGAATTAGAAAATATGATATCTTATTAATTGTATAATTATACCCCCGCTCCACCGGAGGGGGGAGAAACTGTTTTACCTCTGTCCGTCCTTCCATCTGTCTGTCCTTCCGTCCTTCCCAAGATATTTTTCGTCGTGTTTTTCTCAGGAACTATTGATGGCAGAAATCTGATATTTGGTCACAAGCTTCATATAGGTACCCCATATACGTTTTTGGATCCGTCACATTCCTACTTCCTGTTTGCCGACTTGGTGGGTTTTTATACACATTGAACATATATGCGGGGGTATCATAAGTGAGCATTAGCTCACAGTTCATCTTGATATATATATGAGGTAGCCTAAATAATATTAATATTAAAAAATGGTCGGTCCCTTAAAAAATTCACTTAGATCTTCAACAATTCAGGTTTCTTGTTGATAATACATTAATCTTGTAAAATTGTCATGATCTTTTTTATCCATTTTATTTCAGATAAAGGACCAAAGACTATAAAGATATTTCAAAATCTAACAAAATCTTTAGATTTTGACTCCGCAGAAAGTATGGCTGGTTCACAAGAATTTGAGTAAGAAATTATTACGGTAACAAACGAAGGAGGTTTAGGGTGATTAACGTCACTTTCAAAAATATTTCAGTTTTATCGTGGCATTCAATTTTACTGGTGGATTGTACAGGTAGTTATAAATCCAACTACCATGCTATCACAACCACGATTGCCCTGTAACAAATGAAAATCATAGAAGTATCACAAATATATGTACAATACCTCCCTCATGGGTGTAATTTTTGACATTTTGATTAATTCTACATGTCCAATGTTTGTTATTCCAATCGACACCTCACCTGTAAACCTTAATTTTCAGTACTGTACGAACCATCTTTGGTTTTTGTAATTAGTTGATCCTGTAGTAACCTGTGTTCATCTTTAATAGCCATGATATTATACATAGGAATTCTACAAATATAAGGGGGAGGAGCTGATGACGGTTCTTAAGGCTCAACACACAATTTTGTCTCCAGGTTGCATATAAGGGATGCCCTCTCAACGGGGAGTTGTCAGATAAATGACAATGATTGACAACAAGGATCAGTCATCAAAGAAATCCAAAGCTAAAAAAATACAAGATGAAAGAAAAGATAACTATGGTGAAAATCTTGGAACTTTCTTGAGTAATGTAGTGGTGATTTAAATAATAGTGATTTACTGATAAACATCCAAAGAAATAAGTATTTTTAATGTGAATTAGTCCAGTCAATCTATGGGAAAAAATAGCCGAACCTCAAGCTAATTGCAAAAGAATTTATTTCAACTGTAATTAGTTCTTGACATAAACATATTCAACATATAAAAAGTCTAGAAATATCTAAATAGGGCAAAAGTAAGAATTTTATGAAAACAAAATATGCAAAAATATGAAAACAAGGGAGATAATTCGTGTATAAATTGTATATGCTTCAATCGAATTTTTAACTAGAAAAATTCAGATTCAACCGATGGAACAGTAATGGTGAGCTTAAGAATAATAATTAACATCTATTATTTACAGGTTTACTTTATAAAATGTTTAGGATTATATAAATTCGGAAATTTGCAGTAGCCTCCGTTGTTTGTTGACATCCTGATTTCATATGCTACAAATCAATCCACTGAGCATTTTCCGTTCTCACCAAATGTCAGTGTTAAATGTGTATGACAAATATAATACAATGAAATAAAAAAAAATCAGAAAATCAATATTGTATGTGGAAAAAAGATAATAATTAAACAAGAAACCTTCATCAACACTTTTCGGTGAAAAAATGTATGGAAAACCATTTGGGATAAAAACACACAGAAATAAAGGATTTTTCACAAAACAGAAGATAGCGATTTTTAGAATAGATTTTAAAGAAGAACAAACTTGAATACAATTGTGTAATGAAAATATCGACGAATAAGCAAACATCTATATACATGTATACAAGAGTAAAAAATGTGAAAAATAACGCATGAAATAAATATCAACACACAACACCCATAGAAATAATGATTTTACAACACACAACAGTATATAGTCTATTAAGGATATGACACCTCTAAGGCAAACAGGGACAGCAGTTGGGGATAAAGTGTTATTTAATGAATATACACCATTCAAGTCAAAGATGGAACTATTCCTAGCAGATTCGGAAAATAAACAAAGCGTTATTAACATGCCAAGTTAAATATTATTCAAATAGGGATGTTCAACAATACATACCTCTGGTGATGCAGATGTCTTAATTGTCAAATAAACATTAACTATAGAACACCGAAGGGACAATCAATAATGGACAACCCAGAGACACTGGCATCATAGGGCATACAAGATGAAGAAAAACAAAACAAAAACACAATGCAATATGTGTTGGACACCACTAGGTGCAATAAACACAAATAACGTAAATAAGACACGAGCCCCCTTACAAACACCTGGAGGTGAAGAGGAAACTGAACATCGTTTTATGCAGAAATCGTAACGGATATCACAAAACGAAACTCAGAATGTAAAGACACATAATAGGACAACACAAGAGAACTGCAAGAATGAGCAACATGGACCCAACCAAAAAACCGGGAGTGAACTCAGGTGCTCGCGAATGGTAAGCAGTACATGCTTCTTATAAGACACCTGCCATGTTACTCATATATACAGTAAAGTCCGGTAAAAGTAGTGGCAGTGATAGAGGAAGAAAACATCTACGTAAAAATAAAAGATCCATTGTCATTTGAGATATGGATATTTCATAGCGGTCAACCAGATTGTGATCACAACAATAATTTTTGTAGCGATGACTTCAACCTAGGAGCAGCATAGCCTTGTTTAAGTAGCTTCTGAGTCAGCAGCTGAACTCTGTCCAGAAAAGCATTCTACTTGGCACAAGCTCCAGAATAACGCATAAGTTGAGAAATGTAAACCCCATATGCTGGTGATACTGGAATATTGCTACTGATGAAGGGGAAGTTGACTATTGGAAAAGTGAAGTACAATGTAATCGCATTTGTCATAGAGTTTTGTTTTTGAATCTTCCTCTGTGGTCGACCTCAAGGTGAAGGTCAGGGTAAGAAGCAGACGTATCAGGAGTATCCTTAACTTCAAGCTCATTTGGATAGATGTGATGTAAATGATCACCGAATCGAATCAAAACTACAGTTGAAAGTGCTGTCAACAATCCATCAGTTCTTCTTGGCGAAGGTACTGATCTGTTAATACTTTTGCTTTTCCATTTTGATCTTGATTCAAGCGATATATATTTCAAATCAATGAGTACCAGCTCTACAACGATGAAAATATGAGATATCCGTAAGACAAAGTCAACACTTGGACTGGATGCATGCCATATACTGCCATTTCTTCATGCTATTTCTGGTTGTGACATGACCTCTTGAATGTTACCACAGCAAACGTGCTTATCTGCAACTACAAAAGTGGGTAGTAACAGCATATCATATCAACCCTCTAGAATGGGGGTGGGAAAGTGTGAAGGGTAAACTTTTTTCTCTAAGAACAAATTTCTCCCCTGTACCTGAGCGACTAATTAAAGTAATAAGATAGAACTGTAAACTTAACTGTGTCACTAAAAATGTAGTGGTAGGAAACATGGTTTAGATTGCACAGTTGGATGTGGAGACTGTAAAGGTGTTAGTTGCTCAAATTCAAACTTAAATAATATAACAGGCGAAGACATGACTAAAGATATGTAATTAGTACCGGACTATGTGATCAGAAACATATCAGTATTATTACATGTTCTTACATTTTGACAATCTTATTGATTTTAAATGCTGAATGTGTATTGTAACTTCAGTAGACGTTATTCATTACTGCTACATCAATAATTTTTATAGGTTACTGCTACTATTTTTAATATACTTCTATTAAAAAATTAAAGTTTTTTGGCCATTTTATACAAAAAATAGGATATAATTTTAAACTATCTTGTTAGGTAAGATTTAATTTTTTTTTAATTTGGACAGTCAATTCAGTATGTTAGGTAATATGTACAAATCAGAAAAACTGAAGATCTTCCATTTTGCACAAGTTATCCATTCCAACAGTAAAAAGGTTTTTATTTCAAAGATGAAACATGTTATATCTATCATAACTATGTTGTCCCCCTTTTTTGTCTTCGAGATAAAACACAAGAAATCTCTGCATTTTCCTTTGGAATATTTCTTATTTGGAATATAGATCAGCACCCTGTTATTCAAAATAGACTTCTTGTTATTACCTATATATAAGCAACAACATTATGTTGCATCATAATTTCAATATCATATATTATTATATTTTCTTTTGTGTAAACAAGAAGGAATAAAAAAAATAAGAGAAAAGGGAAATTCTAATAATCCAAATTCCCATTTTATATACATATTTGTAAACAATCAGTATTATTGGCCCCATATAATTTTTTTTTTAAATATTACAACACCTATTTATTAATTTCGGCAGGGTACTAGTACATTTTTGGATTAAATTGAGAAGGAACAGAAAGAAGACCTGTATTTTATTTTATCAATTTGAAAGATAAAACTCCTCTCATTAGTTTAATGCATGATTGGTATGACTACACTTTCATTGAATGCTCTATTTTCCACATTTACAACTGTATATGTTAAAAAAATATGTATGCTGAAATAGTGAGAGGGGTTAAGAAAATCTCATGAAAAAAATATTTTTCCCTATCTAGATTTTTCTAGACTTTTGATATGGTATTAGGAAGACATTTTGACACAAGAAAATCTAGAGTGAAATTCTTTTGCAATTAGTTTGAGGTTTGGCTATTTTTTTCCCATAGATTGACTGAACTATTTAGTGAGAACGGAAAATGCTCAGTGGATTGATTTGTACTTGTAGCAGATGAAATCAGGATGTCAACAAACAACGGCGGCTGTTGCAAATTTCCGACTTTATATGACCCTAAACATTTTATAAAGTAAAACTGTAAATAATAGATGTTAATTATTATTTTTAAGCTCACCATTACTGTTCCATCGGTTGAATCTGAATTTTTCTAGTTAAAAATTCGATTGAAGCATATGCAATTTATACAAGAGTTATCTCCCTTATTTTCATATTTTTGCATATTTTGTTTTCATAAAATTCTTACTTTTCCCCTATTTAGATTTTTCTAGACTTTTTATATGTTGAATATGTTTATGTCAAGAACTAATTACAGTTGAAATAAATTCTTTTGCAATTAGTTTGAGGTAAAACCGTAGATTGACTGGACTAAATGTTTACATTTATCGTCATTGTCAGTTTTTCAGCTAGATAGGGGGGAAGGGTACTTAGAGTAGATTTTATTAAATTCCAGATATGTTTCCTATATTTTTTTGTACTCATGTTTCAGGTTGACAGCTGCAGATGTTAAAGAAGGAATGTTAATACCACTTAGATATGTCAAATTCCAAAACGTTGGCAGTGTAACCGTAAGTTCAGCAAAAATATTCACAAAGATTTAGAGATTTTCATCAATACAACATTATGTGATAAAGTTTGTCAGTGACTGGTGACAGATCGGTGGTTTTCTCTAGGTACTGCAGTTTCCTCTACCAGTAAAACTGACAAAATATTAACAAAGATTTAGAGATTTTCATCAATACAACATTATGTGATAAAGTTTGTCAGTGACTGGTGACAGATCTGTGGTTTATCTCTAGTTACTGCGGTTTCCTCTACCAATAAAACTGACAAAATATTAACAAAGATTTAGAGATTTTCATCAATATACATGTATAATTTATCTGTAAAATCAAAATGTTTCCAAAAAATTAAAAACTGGTTGCTGGAGAATCAATTTTAAATGAATATCAAGGATTTGAAAATGACTTTGAAATTGGTAAAATGATTTTATGATGATATATACAGCGAATTAGAATCTATTTTTATATTATGGCAGATTTTTTTATTCTTATTGTGATCTTTTGCCTGCAGAAAGACACTATGATTTTTCACAAGAAGTGTCTGTTTAACAGATTCGGAAATTTAAAACAATGGTCCTTGGTACTGAACAAGGGTTAAATTGATTTATTGGCTTCTAGCTCTACCTTTTATCAAACAAGAGGTCCAAAGGTTCCAAAGATGGGTTACTTGTTGTAGTCATATCTATATGCCACAAGACGTTTGGCCATCTTTTGTAATTTTAAGATCAAATGTTTTTGTTATTTTAGATTTTTGTGAAAGACAATTTAGGAGGAGGTGACGTGACACAGATAGACCATTTAAGTTTTGTGGGTACACCTGTGGGTACAACAAATATGACAGACTTTAAAAGGGTAAGACATACTATTAATTACAATTAAGTCTCCCTAACAATGGGAGACTTCCTGTTTGTGGTCAGTTTCTTATTATTCTTTATTTCTTTCTTTCTAAGCCGCATCAGTGGTGTAATGGTTAGCGTGCTCACCTCGAAAGCGGTAAATCGTGGGTTCGAGCACCGATCGGGTCAAACAATGGATTATAAAATTGGTATTTGTTGTTTCTCTGCTAAACACGCAGCATTAAGGAGAAAGACCAAAGACTGGGTGGCTCAGAACATGGATAATGTGTCCAAGTGGAGCGACATGTCTCTCCGTGGACTGTTGTGTCAGTGAGCTAGCATTATTAAAATCCAGCAAAGTGTGTTGGTCTAGTACAAAGAAGACATCATCATTATCTCATCTTGCTCTCGCCATGATATGACTGAAAACTTGGCTTTAATTCTCACCATGGTGGGCATTAAACACCAATCACTTTGGTAAATAATGGGACTCTTGATGCTGTTTAGAGGGGCTGTCATGGTTATGATCATATGATAGTTGGATTTACAATTACATGTGTAATCAGTGCCTATCACCACTTAAGTTGTGAGTTCAAACCCAGTTCATTGCAATGTGAACTCGATACAATATTTTGTGATAAAGTTTGTCAATGACTTGCGACAGAACAGTCAAGGCTAAGATACATTTACAGACATTTAAGTGGCATGAAACACCATAAACCAACCAACCAACCAACCAACTAACCAACCAACCAACCATGCTGTTAAGGAATTAATTATTTTATTTTGTAGGTATCTGGGAAGAAAGGAGAAAGCCATTGATTAAGCATAACCATGACAAATGTGGGAGAAGACATTTCTTTTATTTAATTGATTATTGTTCAATTAGTGAAACGTTAATTACATACAGAACATGCAGCATTTTATAATTGAATAAACAAGAAAAAACCAGATTTTATTTACTCCCATTATTACGGCGTTTTAACCCCGCTGAACCAGTGGTGGAAAAATCTGTAATCATCTAGAGGATTAAAATGTCTCGTGCCTTTCCCCGCATTAATTTCAAAGGCATTAATTTCAAATTTTGAAATAAAGTTCGTGTTAAATGATGGGAGAAACAAAGTCTCCTTCAATTGCCCATGTGGGTTGCGATATCTCTCCACTCTCGAGAGTTAAATTTAAAATGTTAACCACTCGCCTAACGGCTTGTGATTAAAATTTTTAATTTAACTCTCTTGAGTGGAGAAATATTGTAACCCACGGGTAACTGAAGGAGAATCTATATTTCTCCTGTTTTGATACTATTACGATGTAAAGTTGGAAAACTGGAAATTTTTATAATTGAATGAAAGAGATAAAACCAGTTTTTGTTTTCTCCCGTCATTGTACTATTTAAATGTAAATTTGGACAACTGTAAATTTTTGTACCAGTAACTGTATTTGTCAATGATTTGTAACTTTTCCCAGTGATCTTTGCACACAATAATATGTATTATGGTCAGGCTAAAAATAAAAATAGGTTTGTTTGCTGTTGGCCGACCGACCCTCCAAAATTGGCAGACGCAAACTTTTTTATTGCAGTTGCGAGAATTTTGTTTTTGTTTTTACCGTTTTGCATTTGCGGTAAATCTGGATTTGTACTTTTCCGGTTTGATCCGTATTTTATTGTAACTTGAACTTGTTCTAGATTCTCGGAAGTACTCGTATTATATGCATATTTTTTCTCAAAAAAAAAAGCCTACCTATAGCTACCTACCCTCCCCTTCTAAGCATAGGTAGGCAAACAGCAAACAAAGTTCTTTTTAAGTCTAGCCTCAATTTATACATTTTCCATTATGTTATAGCCATAGGGTATTTTCAGTATCAACCCACTGACCGTGACACTGAACAATAGCAGTCAGTGTGAAGTCAAACACGTTACCTATTAAAACAATATTATTATATGACATTATATAATATTCTTTGGTTATTGAATCCTTATATCCACCTAATTAAATGTCAATAATTGTATATTATCGTCAAGTTATATAATTTTCTTTTGATTGACCTTGACACTGGAAATTAATTATCAGTCACATGACATAACTGATAAAAACAATAACGTCAGTTTTTAAGAGCTATGTGACTCACAGCGATATTAGCGATAATGTCTGTGTAGTTATTCTCTTTTTATCAACCAACGATCGTGATAAAATATAAAATATTATTGGTGATATTTAATGTGATGTTATCTGATGTCACTAGCATTAATTTCTTTTGCTCAAAATTGACTTATCACTTTTGAACTTTCCGACTTCACCTTCCGTGCGATTGCTTTGAGAGATCCATTCTCACAAAACATTTCAGACTCACTGCAATAATAGCGATAATGTCTGTCTCGACCTTCATAGCTGTAGTTATTCTATATTGATTAATCAACGATCATGATATGAAATAATGTTATCAGTGATTTCTATTGTGATGTTATCTGATGTTACTAACGCTGATTTGATTTGCTCAAACTTCACCCTTGATGCGATATTTCTCTTAGAAATCCATTCTCACAAAACATTTCAACGATAGTATATATGTCGAGTGTCATCTTAAATTGACCAATCACAAATGTTTACCCATAATGCAATAGGATTTCTGTATTTGAGTATTGATTCTATAACTTTAGATATGTACAATGTATTGCAAAAAGGGGGAAAATTGTTAAATATAGAACATGTGGGCATTGATATTTCCTGTAATATGATTCTGGCTTTGTATTATTTAAATTTTGACAGTACAGTTTGTTTCTATTTATGTACAGTGGCATCTTTATCAGAAGAAATTAAATTATTTTAATCTATGTTTTGTTTCATTCTAACCATTTGTCATATTTTATGTTGCCTGATTAGCAGAGTCGACATAATAGGGATCACTACAGGGGCAGATCCAGGTTTTCAAGTTAGGGGGGGGGCGCACTTAAAAAAAGCACGCAGAGTGGAGGGAGGCGCGAAAATATTTAGGGTATTTCGTGTGAAAAATCACGATTTGATGCAAAAAAATCATATTTTTTCCAATTTTAGGGAGGGGGGGGCACGTGCCGGGTGTGCCCCCTGAATCCGCCCCTGCACTATATGTCATTTAGAGTTATCGTTTATGTTGTCCCCTGCGACGATGACACACATTCATTAATCTCCCCTCCCCGCTCATGGTGAGGTGAAAACGATACAACATTATTTGATAAAGTTTATCAGAGAGGGGGATATTTTGCAATCACCTTGTCCGTCCGTCCGTTCACACTTTCATAACAGATATTTCAGGTTCTACTGGAAGAAATGATTTTATATTTGATATATGGCTTTGGCATGGTGACTTGTACTGTGTCTCCCCTTTCCAGGTTTACAGCACAACTACTTCCTGTTTACAGTACTAGTGCGACTTAGAATTTTTCATGTTTGCTGTAATGAAAACTTTCGTAACAGTTATCTCAGCTTCTACTGGAAGAAATTATTTTGGCATGGTGACTTGTACCGTGTCTCCCCTTTCCAGGTTTACCGCACATCTACTTCCTGTTTACCGTGGGACTTACAAATGAACGAGTGGGGGTATTCTTAACACGACGTAGCATGCAACATCTTGTTTTATATTGCCTCAACATACAATGCATGATATCTTTAGTTTTATGTGTATGTTTTGTTCATCATTGTTTGTCCTTTTGTAAATTTTATTTTGTCATTGTGTTGTCTGTTCTTCTTCGACTTGCGGATTCTGATTACCCCTTTGGTATATCTTCAAACTTCTTATTCTTCGGACGAAAATAATAACGTTCGCACGCCAGATAAACCGAGAAATAAAACAACAATTTCTTTTGAAATAAAAACAATGTTGGATAAGCCAATACCCCTGTATTTAAGCAACCCTTACTTATTGTGAGAACAATATTTATGCAGAACTGATTTATTGTGTACCCATAAAAGTCTTGATGTGAAAACACCGTCACATTGCGGCAGGATCTGATGTTTTAGTAATACCCTATTCAAATGTTTATTGGGTAAAAAGGTTCAAACAGATAATAGAGCACAAATCAATTTTATAGCTATTTTGACCTAGGCTAAGTAAACAGACTCAGGCTGGTCTAGACTGATAAGAATTAATGACAATTTCGAAAGTCTGACCCATGCAACTGCTGTGATGTATATATTGACCTCAAGGGTCCCTATAAACTCTGTGATGGAACACAGCTTGTTGATATTTATTGTTCTTTGAACCTAACAATTAGAAACACATTGTGTGGAATTTTTATTGAGCAACGAAAATATTTTTTTTACTAGTGCTTTACACAAGAGAAATATTTTTAACTAGTGTGTTTTAAAGGTCAGAGAATGTACCTTTAACTAATTTTCCCACATTGATGTATCCAATTCTATATTGGAGTGCTCCGAGAACGGAGGAAGCTACCTGAGAAACAGAAACAGATTGTTGATGTGCAAGATTACAATTTTCAGCCATGTTAAATGTGATGAATGGAAACCCAACAGAAGGCCTCCTTCAGAAAGCACACAGTGTAACATACAAAAACTTGACTTCCAGATATTAGACGGTTTACATGAAACTTGAAATTACACCAAATTTACAAGTCACTCTAGTCTGAAAACTACTTTATCTGGTTAATTTCACTATTTTGCTGGAGTTTATACCACTGTACCAGAAATAAATAATTATGAGTTTGATATTGTTCTCTCAAACAAGCAAAACAAAAAGTTAATCTACTCTGGTTGTACATGTGTACTTCAGATCATAACAGGTAAAAAAAAAAACGCCCCCACCTTTTACCAAAACGGCATATTTTTTCTCTCCAAAAATCCCCCCAAAATAATATTGTTAAATGTTCTTTTTTTTACTAAAATCAAATACATTTGGCGGACGGAAGAGGTACGCGCAAATGAGTCAAAATAAATAAGCGCAAATGATATATAAAAAAAGCGTAAATGTAAAAATAAAAATGCGGAAATGATATGCCAAAAAACACAAACGTAAAACGCCGTTTTCACTATGGTAATCTGTTTCGTTCAGGAGTTGCGTCCCTTTGAATGGGAAAATCAACAAACAGTTGGACGTTTATTAGCATGGAGCATGTACAGGACTAGCTAGCTCTGTAAATAGGTGTTTTACTTCAGAAAATATAATTAACATAGAGACCTAACGGGTAACTTTTTTTAATAATGGACCAAACTTTTTAAAATTAATTGTCACATATAGTTCGTACATATCATATATTAATAAACATCTTGCTAAAAAATTGTTGATTTGAAAACTGGATTTCTAAGAATTTTTTTTTTCTGAAGATTTATAGAAGTCAAAGGAACTATAACTACCATTGAAACGCCTCGTCTAAATTTGTTGGAAAAAAAGAGGGAGAGATAAAGGGGAGAAGGACTGAACGCCAACTTCAACTGGTTTTAATCTTCGACCATATAAATAATGTAAACTCTGGAAATAGTTAGACAGAAAACAATACATGAATGACTTGCCATAGACAGAAAACAATACATGAATGACTTGCCATAGACAGAAAACAATACATGAATGACTTGCCATAGACAGAAAACAATACATGAATGACTTGCCATAGACAGAAAACAATACATGAATGACTTGCCATCCCCAAATGATCTTCCAGATGTAGGTTGACAGATGGGTACCAAAATTAATGTATCCGCTACAACTTACTGTCAGTTAACACATGTACACTTACATACTAAATATCTCAAGTTATGCTGACGCTGACTTGCACCCAAATGTTCACGTTTAAAGATACTTCTAACATTACCAGTCTGTTTATGTGCATATGAGAGGTCTTTCTCTGCTCTTCGGCGCCTCACGACTTGGTTTAGAGCAACCAGTGCCGAATTTACCTACATGTATATGCTCTATAGGCTGAAGCCTAGGGCTTCAAAATTTACCTATATCATGATCTATAGGCTGAAGGCTAGGGCCACAAAATGTAGAGGGCCTCCGACCAAGGTGTATAATATGTTTAACACTGTTATTGAACTTTCACACTTATGCTGTCAT
This sequence comes from Gigantidas platifrons, assembly GCA_002080005.1. Lineage (NCBI taxonomy): Eukaryota > Metazoa > Mollusca > Bivalvia > Mytilida > Modiolidae > Gigantidas > Gigantidas platifrons. The sequence continues at coordinate 268,735 of MJUT01031811.1, forward strand.
AACGTACTGTACTTTCTAAACAACCATTCAGTAATTTTCCTTACACAGTTAATTAAGTGCACTTGGATCTAGCTTCCTTCAGTATTGAAGGTGGGGAATAGGGAGGGGGCTCACAAGTGGGTTGGCCTAGGGCCTCTCTTTATCTAAATCCTGCACTGAGAGCAACAATGACTGATGATCGCCTACATGTATGTGGGTTGGCGATGCTTCACGTAGTGTGTGGAATCCCCAAACGGCAAAGGTAAATTTTAAAAATAAATGAAAAAAAAATAATATGTATTTAGGCACAGCCTACAGGAGAGCATCGCATCTACGCATAGACATGTACATGTATTTTACTAGTCTATGATCATGAGTCCACAGGCACTTGAAGTTCCAAAAATAAGAAAAACATTTGTTTCTAATTTTTTTTTTTTTTTTGAAACTTCAACTTTTTTCNAATAAGAAAAACATTTGTTTCTTATTTGTTTTTATTTTTGAAGCTTCAACTTTTTTCAAGTGACATGATGAGTCAAACGTCTATCATTTAAAAAAAAGTATCCTTTTCATCCGGGGTCGTGTTGATCGTATGAAAGTTCATAACGTTAAATTTGTAAAAATGTGGTTCAAAGTCCACCGAACTGTAAAAAAAAAACCATGATAAAGAGCTACGTTTCTGCAGCTAGATTTAATGTTAGGTTTGGTAGCCCACACTCAAATTTGTTTTATTAACTTCAGTATTATTAGGAATATCAGTAATGTATGGTGGCACATACCAGATTTTAGGGGCATTTGGGACCCCCTGCTAATATATTTCAAACTTTGAAGTCATGTTTTGTCCGAAATATGTTCTTTTTTGGTAAAAAAATGAAAAGGCTGTTATAATTTTTTGTCCATGTTCTACTCATTTACTGCCAATAAAATATAAGTTAACTTAAACCGTTTGTAGTACTCCATAAATGGCCATATATTGTCGATTTGTAGGCCTATAGCTGCAAACTACCGTATCGCAGGAAAATGCAATGTTTTTGCACGGAATGGCGCTTGATAGGTAGATTTAGAACTAACGAGAAAATCATAGACATGCTGTTTAGATAGCAATTACTGTCTTGACACCGGTGTTCGCACATCCGGTGAGTTCGCGCATACCGGTATTGTACATGTAAAAATGGCAAAATCATTGGAAAAGTTAAGATGGAGACTACTGGTGTGTGAAGATTAATTCTAATTATATTAAAAGATATCAAATGTTTTAAAATTTGAGCTTATTTTGAAGGAATAGGTATAAACTTCAATATCGAAAACGTTCAAAATAAAATCTTTCTTTTATTCATTTTAAGAACCATCCAAAGTATGCATGCGCGACATCACCGGACGTTGCAACATTTGTCAAAAATCGAGTGTTGGTTTGCTTACACCTCGTTTTCACTGAAACGGCTTACTCTGGCATTAGGAATTTTTAAATTGCGTCGAATTACATGGCCCATTTTGTAAATAAAAGTGCTTGAATACAAGAAAATAATGTGCAATTTACCTCCTTGTAGACGTGAAAAGATCCCTCCAATGCATATCCGGAAATCCCGATAACTTTTGCCGTTAGCATATCATTTGAATATGAGTTAGATAGATTGGTGGCCGTGTAATAACAAAAAATAGAATATTTGAAAAACTATAGATTTGGAAAAAATATGTTGAAAGTGACATCTGAATTTTTTTTTATATATTCAAAACTCCTGAGAAACTACATGTTTTTTTTTCGTGAAAAATGTACCCTACTTTGATTTTTTTTGTTGCATTAATTAGTGCTGTAGATAAAGCCAAAATATCTAAAACAATGGTTTGAACTAGTACCGGAGTTGACAATATTTGTTGGGCTTCTTTGGTTAAATGTGATTCCAGAAAAATACTATTGAGAAAAGTGCGTGGCCATGTGTAAAAACATATTATGCAAGTGTCTCAAAAGTCGAATAATATCTAACTGAAGTGATAGAATGAAGTTTTTTTTTTCAAAAATTATTTTTTGGAATTTGTCCCGTTTTCTAATATTCACCCTTCTACTTTCGTGTTTGATAAAACGCTGTGAAGTCGCCATTTTTAATTTGAACAAAACTGTAGGTACAAATAAATATATAATGGAAGTGGTTATAAGAATTAACTATATATAAACACATTTGTTAATTATATAGTGTTTGAAGCGTGGTACCTCTAGTACATTGGCAAAATCTTTAATTATTTGAAGACGGCCTCTTATGAAGTCGAAGTAGAAGTACGTTACACTGATACTTGTAATTTCTGATCGTCTCACACAAAATTTTGATCTCGTTTTGTTTTCTTCAAAGTAAATAGTTCGAAGATTTGAACACAATCCAAGGCCTTGTCTACTATAGTAACAATGTTAAGAATACGCCGATATAGTCCGTTTGACTTCTATAAATCTTCAGAAAAAAATTCTTAAAAATCCAGTTTTCAAATAAATTTTTTTTTTCTCTAGATGAATATTATTATTATGATATATATGAACTCTGTCAATTAATTTCAAAAAGTTTCTTCCATTATTAAAAAAGTTACCCATTAGGTCTCTATGTTAATTATATTTTCAGAAGTGTAAAAATCTTCATGGAGTGAGTACAAATAGTGTAAGAGCCCAACCATCAAAACAAAATAACAGACATGTGCTTTCAATGTATATTTCATAGTACCATGTGACATAGACATTTAAATATTAAAAGACTACTCATTAACTGACCATTAAGGTGATAGTCAATTTTATTGATGTCCTTTAATATTTAAATTTCCTATGTCACATGGTGCATCTGACCCCGGCGCCACAAAACTTGAGAATTTACTTAAGTCTGAGAATATTCTCAAATAAGGAAATACTAAAATTTGATTGGCTGAGAACACAGATTTGAGTAAACAAAAGTTTGCTCTGACCGCAAAGAAAAAGTTTTGTGGCGCCGGGGCCTGTTATTTGTACTCACTACAACTAGATTATTACACTTCAGAAAATATAATTAACATAGAGACCTAATGGGTAACTTTTTTTTAATAATGAACCAAACATTTTAAGATTAATTGTCAGAGTTCGTATCATACATTAATATATATCTAGAAAAACAATTTTGATTTGAAAACTGGATTTTTAAGAATTATTTTTCTGGAGATTTATAGAAGTCAAACAGACTATAGTCAACAATGCCCTTAGCTGCGGAACCGTATCCCTTATGCTACGGTTCCGTAGCTACAATGCCCTCTGTTTTGAACCTGAGTGTTACAAAAATATATCAACAGAACAGGGTCCGGTTGTTCAACTTGTAGTTAAATATTAACCAATGGTTAAAAATGATAACCTATGGTTAAAATTTAACCAAAGCTTGCAATGCGTTGTTCAACTTATGGTTAAATTTAACTTTTGGTTAAAGCATGGTTAAACTGATTAATATTTAACCATGGTATAGGGGCTCTGTTAAAATATTTAACCATTGGTTATCAAAAATCAATATCGACTAAAAGTCTAAGTCAATCAGAAAATACACTTTCGTACAATTACGTTGGAAAAACAAAATTATAAAACTTCAAAAATAGCATGACGTACCTCTATGACATCATGGACATTCCTCATCATTTGGAGAAATTTGATACTTTATATATGAGACACCAATCATTCATTTCATACTGAAAAGGAGGTTATATTTTTTTCTTAATTGTAATTTATGAAAAACTTTTGCATGTTAATTGAAATAATTATGTTTATCACTTTAGGATAAACAGCTTTAATGAATGTGAACGAAATTCCAGAATTAAATTATATCCTCTCGGAACTTCATTATCACATTATCATATACCTTGTGACGTCACATGCTGTCTTCAAAAATTTTGAATCGACACCAATTTCCATCGCAAAAAAGGAATAATCCATCAACATCCACGACTCTCATAAAAATGAAGCCCGCAAAAAGACGGAGGAACCCTCCCAGGAGACCTGATGACACAGGAAATATTGCAAACAAGAGACCAAAAGCAGCAAATAGAAGGCCAAAGCAAAATCAAGCAGGACCGAGTCGGGTCAGCCATGCCGTTTCTGACGGCCATGTCTCAGATACAGACGTTGGGCAAAACATAAGACAAAATACAGACACGACACATCCTGCCCATCCTGATTCTAATGTGAGTGCGTCAAGCATGGATATACAAGTGGGTACATTTCAACGACAGTCTGCAGTCGGCATAGACCAGTTTCTGAGTCATGCTACTCAACAACCAGGACAACAGAGATGTGAGGAATCCACACCAAGCCATAGCGTGGTTTCCATCCAGAATGGTCAACGTTCAGAGGAGACTGTGATTAATCAGCGCACAGGGTCTGATCAAAGACACACGGGTACGTTTAATGCTCAAGGTTCACAAATCTCAGAATTTCCAATCAGGTTGGGATCATTTACTCCCCCGCTGGGCAGTTTGCAAGTAGAACAATCCCCTTTGCAAGTTGCAAGTATGCATGATTCTGTTGGGTCCCACATTCCTCAGAAAATTAAGGAGAAGATATGGGCAGGTGATTATATTGAGCTCAGTTTGCTGTTAAAGTCTGCAAAAGAGTTAGTTTCGGACCCACAATACAGTGGCAAGCTAACGATTAAAGGGGGACAACTCACAGTTGTACAGCAAAAGCAGTCTCCCATTAACAACATACATGTGTGGACTTCGGCCTTCATTATCTATATGGGGGTAATGCTAGAAAAATGGCCTAACAAGGGACATGAATACCTTAAATACATGTATAACGTACGTTTGGCTGCTGAAAGAGGGTCCGGAACTGGCTGGGTCACATATGATGAGCAGTTTAGGCTCAGGAAAGCTCGTTCCCCAACATCCGCCTGGGGCGATGTTGATATGGAACTTTGGTTGATATATGTAGCGACCCATGAGAAGCCCAAGTTGTCTGTAGGGCAGACTTTTAATAATGCATATGATTTTCAAAAAAGAGGGTCCTATAATGGGAACAGAGCTCAGGGCAGTGGATTTCGTACCTGTTGGGGATTCAACAGGGGAAACTGTCAGTTTGGGAGAAATTGCAGGTTTGCACACAAATGCACAACTTGTTTTGGACCCCATCCACAAACAAAATGCAGAAAGTGATCAGTCAGACGACACAAGGTTATACCAGCTAGCAAAATCCCCTATAAGGTTTTATAAAGTTGAAGGATCTTTGATAAATTATCCTCGAAAATATGAAGCAATTGAGTTAATCAAAGGCCTAAAACACGGTTTTCCCCTTAAGTACTCAGGCACACGCCTGCCATTCAACACCAAAAACTTGCGTTCTGTTTATGAAAGACCGGATTTAGTGGAGGCAAAAATTAAGAAAGAGGTATCTTTAGGCCGGGTTGCTGGTCCTTTTACTTTTCGCCCTTTCCCAACTTTAAGAGTCTCCCCAATAGGAATAGTACCAAAGAAAGATGGTGACTTTCGTATGATACATCATTTGTCCCATCCAACCCACAATTCTGTAAACGACTTTATTGCCAGTGAATTTTGTACTGTCAAATATGCAAGCATTGACGACGCTGTCAGTTTAGTACAGCGCATAGGAAAAAAGGGTAAGCTTGCAAAGGCCGATATTAAAAGCGCTTTCCGATTACTTAGAGTCTTTCCAGGAGATTTTGACCAGCTGGGGTTCATGTTTGACGATAAATACTACTTCGACAAGTGTCTTCCCATGGGAGCCTCAATCAGTTGTGCGTTGTTCGAAAAATGTTCTACAGCATTACATTGGTTTACAGAAACTCGAACCGGCAATCGAGAAATACTTCACTATTTAGATGATTTTTTGTTTGGGGGCGAGGCGGATTCCACTCGATGCAAAGACACTCTTTTTGAATTTAAACGAGTATGTGAGTTATGGGGGGTGCCATTGGCAGAAGACAAAACTATCGAACCAACTGAGGTGCTTACTTTTTGGGGGGTTGAATTTGACACACGAGACATGATTTTGAGGCTCCCCGGGGAGAAACTTGAAACGGTAAAGAGCCGTCTTCAGAATGTTATGAAAGCTAATAAAGTAACTTTGCGTGATTTACAGTCCCTGATTGGCCTTCTTAACTTTGCATGTTTGGCAATTGCCCCTGGCAGAGCTTTCATTCGAAGACTCATAGATGCTACATGTAATGTTAATAAACCGCATCACAAAATAAGAGTCACAAAAGCCATAAAAGCGGACCTCAAAGTTTGGTTAACTTTCTTGACTGATTACAATGGGGTAACAGTTATGCTGGATAATCTTAGGACCTCTAATGAGACCATTGAATTCTATACAGATAGTGCAGGGGGGTCAAATAGGGGTTTTGGCATATATTTTCAGGGAAAATGGGCTCAGGCGTGTTGGCCAAAGGACTGGATAGATAATCAGTTACTTGCCGATATAACATTTTTAGAGATGTTTCCAATTGTAGTTGCTATTAACATCTGGGGTGCTTCTTTAAAGAATAAGACAATTTTATTTCACAGTGATAATCAAGCGGTGGTTGCGATCCTCAACAAGAAATCTTCAAAATCTGAGAGAGTTATGTCTCTTGTCAGAAATTTTGTGTTATTTACTCTTAAACACAATATTTTGTTTAGGGCAAAATATGTTGAGGGCGTACTTAATGTTATTGTTGATTCATTATCTAGATGTGACTTTCAGCTTTTCAGGACATTGTGTCCAACTGCCGACAGCCATCCAGCCCAAATCCCGGCCCATCTATGGAACATTTGGATTCAGAAATAAACTCTTTACTGCAGTCCTCCATGGCTTGTAATACCTGGAAAACTTACAATTCAGCAATCGAATCTTTTAATAAGTTTCGGCAAATTTACAAATTGCCAGATATTTGGCCTGTCTCCGTTCAAAATATTGTTCGATATATAGCTCATCTATCGCATGCAAAGACTTCAGCGTCCACTGTTGCTACGTACATATCCGGGTTGAGCTATGTTCATAAATTAAATGGGTTTGATGATCCAACTAAGTCTTTCTTTGTGAGCAAAATACTAGAAGGTTTTAAAAGGAAAAATCCCGGGTCAAAAGATTTACGTATGCCTGTATCGTCCGCTTTACTTAAACAGCTTATTAACTCACTTCCGCATGTTTGCACATCTAGTTATGAAGCTAGTATGTTCGACTCTGCTTTTAGTTTGGCATTTTTTGCAATGCTCCGTGTGGGCGAATTCGTAGCAGACAAGAAATGCGATTCGGGTAGGCATGTGGTTAGGTTGAGGGACGTCGTACAAAAAAAGGACTAATATAAATGAAGAATTGCATATAAAAATACGCAGCTCAAAAACTGATCAAGTGTCTAATTCAACAACCCTTGTGATTTATCAGCAACCCGACATAGCCGTTTGTCCAGTAAAGCTTATGAATTTATATCTCAACAAGAGGCTATCACTTTCAGCAGATATGTGCAAAACTGATGATATGCAACTTTACATCCATTTCGACGGTACTTTGCTCACACGCTATCAATTTAGTTCAGTTCTACAAAAATGTTTGCAATTTGGTGAGGTACCCGGGCATTTTAAACCGCATTCCTTCAGACTAGGGGGTGCTACGGAAGCTAAACTACGTGGAGTAGACGACGATGTCATAAAGCAATGGGGACGCTGGAGCTCAAGTGCATATTTGAGATACATTAGACTTTAAATTTCACATTACCATTTACAATGTATGTCTTTATTTTTGCTAGGTCGTCGCATTATCTGGTTAATTGGATCATCCATTGTATACTGGGCACATCGGTATGCAAGCACTAGGCCTGGGGGTCCGAATCTAAACCTACAGTACATTGGCGGGTCGGTTACCTGGTATGGAAAAAGAGGTATGATGTGGGAGGAACTTTCTCCTGTTGTAGAAAAACAATTGCGTCGGCTCCCTCCTCCGAACTTTCTCGCTATTCAACTAGGGTCAAACGATTTGGGATCACGTTCGAGTCTAGGTTTTATTAAGGACATAGAGATTGATATTTTGCGCTTACATGCGCTTATGCCACATACAAAGATTGTGTGGATAGATATGTTACAACGGAGATACTGGCACACTGCTAATAGTGGTAAAGCAATTGAGAAGACACGCAAACGGGTAAATCTTGCAGTGAGGCACATTGTTGGTAGTATTCAGGGATTTACAATTAGACATGTAAATATAAAAGCCAAAGAAATCGATTTATACCGGAGAGATGGTACTCATTTATCTGATGTTGGCTTGAGTGTATACCTTAATAATATTCAAGGTGCATTTGACAGTTTTATGAAAACTGGGGGTCCCTCAGTTTTCCCCCGGTTGAATAGCGGGATTGAGCGGGATAGGGCGTAGTGTGTAATTGTTTGGCGGTGAGTGTGTATTGACACACTCATTTGGCGGCTGCGGCATCTGGCTAGAAGAAAAAATGGGTCATGATCTCCAAAATTTTACGTTAGCTCATATTTTTGAAAATATCTTCCTGTGTTACTTCAGGAGATTTGGTATTGTCATCTCTCGCTTACCGGGGAGGCCGGTTCTTGAACTGTTACCAGTTCAGAACCGTTGGGGTTGATTGGACTCCTTTGCAAATTTCCAGAGGGTCCGTGGTTAAATGTGGGTTGGCGTAACGGTGGTCATGACCTTTGATCTCTCTATCCAAACACGTAGAGGATTTTTNCTCCTTTATGTTTTGGCTTCCACTGTTTATGATATAATATTACGTCCACAAACACATTTATGGATAGCTCACAATTTAAACAGTTTTATTGGTGTAGAAATCCACCGACCTGTCGCAAGTCACTGACAAACTATATTGCAAAATGTTGCATCGACTACACCTCTCCATGTGCGGGATTCGAACTTACAACGCCAGTGGTGATAGGCACTGATTGCACAGCTAGTTGTAAATCCAACTACCATACGATCACTACCACGACGGCAGCAAGCATAAATATTTTTTTATAGGATTAATCAAATACATATAATGTTGTACCTAACAACAGTATAAACGTAGGTACATTTCTAATTATATAAGAATATTAATTGTGTAGCCAATAAATTAAAATGCCCATCGATGTGTTATTTAACATGGAAATTGGGTAATAATGTAATCACAGAAAATATCTGAAAACAGTTTAAATAGATCATTAATCGTTCAAGTTTCAAGTTTATTAGTAGCTCAGGCATACAGGTATGCAACAAGAGTACAATGTATAAATAAATGAACATACACATACATATATAGGCAGACTGAGAACATACAAATGTAATATTACTAGAGATAGATCATGCACTATAGGAGATAACAAATTACATATAATCTATAAGATTTTTTTTCAAATTATTGACAAACCTTGCTAAATTTTTTAAAACCCTAATATTACAATAAAACAAATGTCCTTTCATTTTTTCAGTACTAGGACGCCGATAATAATATTCGGGAATAAATTTTTGTCGCAACCTAACAATGTCTTGGTATTCACAAATGTATAAGTAGTGGTATTCATCACCCACTTGGATACAGTTACATAAATTGCATATTCTATCAGATCGCTGAGTACCATGCCATCTACCAGTTTCAATGGGTATTCTTAAATTTGAAGTACGTAGCCTACATATATTTATACGCTCTTCAGGCAGTAGTTTTAACAAATAATTTTCTAAGCAAAAATCGGTTTTAAAGATTGAATAGAATTCGCCTTTTGACGAATTAACCATGTCACTGTGCCAAGACTGATAGAACTGATCTCGTAATAATTGTTTAACATAATTCTTTATAATCTTTATGTCTAAGGGGATTTTATTTTCCCATACATAACTCAATCCACAATCATCAAAAACACTTTTGATGTAGGATACCCATTTAAACTTATAAATACCACTAGTATGTAATTTGAACAAAATTTTATACATAGTGTTACACAGCTTGCTGTCATTCAAATTAAGTTTTGACCAAAAGCACAACATTCTTATTTTTATTTCAATTTCTAGGAAATGTCGACCTAGCTCTCCATAAACCATATAATTTGGAGTACTAGATTTCATTTTGAGTATTTTCTTACAAAATTGCAACTGAACTCTTTCGGTAAGTTTTTTGTCCTCAAACCCCCACACTTCACTACCATAAAGAAGGACAGGAACTACAAGCGTGTCAAAAAGTTTTAACTGTAAATCAATAGACAAGTTTAAATGTCTTTTTTTAGTATAAAGGGCATATAGAGACCTTTTAGCTTGGTCAACCAGCTTTTTCATAGCAACAGTAAAATTACCGTTGTAATTCATTACTAGTCCGAGATAAGAATAAAAATCCACAATTTCTAAGGTATCTCCCCCTAATTTAAAACATTTATTCTTTATTTTCCTCTTTGCAAATATAATAATTTTTGTTTTACTTGTATTGACTTTCAATTTCCATTCAGAGCAGTAATTGTCAAAAACATCGTCCATATAACTATTAATTTAACTGTAAAGATATCGATGATTCATTGCTAAATAAGATTATGAACTCTCTGTATAATTGTACCCCCACCCGACACCCCCCCCCCCTTTTTGTTAAATCTGATTTTCCCCATCGCTCTCACGTTGAGTGACACATTTTTAACATTACGGTAATTCAATCGTTAATCACACTTGAATAATTGGCAAAGAGATAAGAGATAAAAAAAAATGTTAAAAAATGTAAACAAAAAAATGTATAAAGGGGGAGGGGTTTAATTCCATGTCACAAGTACCTGTGACCTAATGTAGAGCGTTTCAGTGCAAATTAAATGAATGTACATTCTAAGGTCCTCGTTGCTATCAAATTCATTTGATCTAATTATAGATGATTTAAATTAGCACCTGTATTTCACATCATGACATGACATAAATTTAAACTAATGTACAGTAATGATTATCAGCTAAAAATAGTCACATGATTTTACGAAAATCTTGGTTTCATTTCTACTTTCGTTTCTGATAAAAGGCTGTGAAGTCACAGGGGCTTGAATCGCTTTCATAAAGGTCACGCGGCCTATATACCCTATATACTAACAAGGGATGTAACGACCAACGTAACCAAGCCACTACCAGTTCTGTTTCAGGCTTGAAAAAAATATTAAAAAATCACACATTCAAACAATCTTTGTTGTCATTCGCTAGCATATTGATTTATCTTTCCGACGAGACATAATTTTTCACAACTGCTTCACTCTAGAAGTCAGTGCACCCCTGCAAACTTGAAACTTTGCTCCAAAATAGGTCACCAACGTTTTGCTCGGACGCAGTCAACGATCTTTACTCAGGGAGTAAAGAGCACAATTGCGGACAATATCCGCATAAATCCTGACTGTCGTAAATACCTATGAACGCCTTCGACTCAACTATCACCAGAACAGTTCACATAGTGCAGACGAAAAGCAGTAACTCACGTTTTACAGTCCGGTATAAATCCTTTCAAATGTTGGAAGCCATTGTTAAAATACACAGCAGCAAATGAAATCTGTCATCTGATTGGTTAATATTTCTCACGGCAGGGTAAGTGTTTTTACTTATTCGTAACATATAAGAAATATTGTAAATGATTTTTAGGTATATTATAATCATATAAAATTACTTCTAAAATTAATTCTCACTGAAATTTTTTTAAAGCATATATTTCAAGCGTTATCAGAATGTGGGCGTGTCGTGAGAAATATTAACCAATCAGATGACAGATAATTTTCATTAGTTGCTGTGTATTTTTAACAATGGCTTCCAACATTTGAAAGGATTTATACCGGACTGTAAAACGTGAGTTACTGCTTTTCGTCTGTACTATGTGAACTGTTCTGGTGATAGTTGAGTCGAAGGCGTTCATAGGTATTTACGACAGTCAGGATTTATGCGGATATTGTCCGCAATTGTGCTCTTTACTCCCTGAGTAAAGATCGTTGACTGCGTCCGAGCAAAACGTTGGTGACCTATTTTGGAGCAAAGTTTCAAGTTTGCAGGGGTGCACTGACTTCTAGAGTGAAGCAGTTGTGAAAAATTATGTCTCGTCGGAAAGATAAATCAATATGCTAGCGAATGACAACAAAGATTGTTTGAATGTGTGATTTTTTAATATTTTTTTCAAGCCTGAAACAGAACTGGTAGTGGCTTGGTTACGTTGGTCGTTACATCCCTTGTTAGTATATAGGGTATATAGGCCGCGTGACCTTTATGAAAGCGATTCAAGCCCCTGTGTGTGAAGTCGATAAATCTTTGGACAAAACTGTAAGTACAAATAAATATATAATTTTGTCATTAAAGCGTAGATATCTAATTTAGTGCTCACGATACGTTACTGGAATAACTTTCATCAGGTGACGCTCAGTGTCAACGTATTTGAAAGCAAAATAAATTTAAAATAAAGGTATCAATGATTAACTTATTTATTTATTTATGCTATGTGGAAAAGAGGGGGAGGGGAATTAATAACACTATTATTTGAACTTTTGTAATTTGATGTAAATCATAAGATGAAAATTCCAAAATCAAAATCGAAATGGTAGGTCTGGGTCTTGTAAATCAAAATCGATATATGTATAGTTTTCATATAATTATCTCCCCTTGGACAATGACTAACATTTTTAATACGGAACCTCAAGTTTTGCAGTAGACTTTATTGGCAAGTAATCGAGTGTCCATACTGGATTTCACTTATTTTGTTAATTTTTGTCTTAGATTTTGTAATACTGTAATATGAAGTGAATTAACAAGGTTATTCTTCGTGAACAGTGTTTGTTATTTTCTTATTTAACAGTTTGTGTTATGCTTTAGGGTAGTACCGGGAACAATCATCGCATGAAAGGACCCAAATCTCTAATAGTAGGGATTTGGGTCATTCCATGCCATGGGGCATTGTTGTTACTACCCCTTTCGTTTGATGGCCGAATTTCACTGAAGGTGTTTCGCCGGTATGCACATATTATTTTATCTCGTGCAAGGATAAAATATATTTTTGTTCATCCTGAAATTTAACGTTATTTCATATTCTTCCTTGCACCCTTCCTCTACCCCTCACCACTTCATTATGTTTTAGCTTCCACTGTTTATGATATATTATTACATACTTAGTTAAAATAAAGGCATTTTTGTATGACCAATATGACCGGAAGTAAACTGTCCATATTTTCACACTCTGGGAAAATAACCGGTTATTGGAATACTACAAGATCATTTCCATATCGAGGTCCATATCAGGCCAATATGGGTGCCTCTTTTCTAGATGTCGGAAGTATGTAATGAATAGTTTAATACATGGGTATTTCCATATTGGCCTGGTTATCATCCCTGGACCCATATTGGACCTCGACTGCGTCTCGGGCCAATATGGGGGTCTCGGGATGATAACCAGGCCAATATGGAAATGTCCATGTATTAATCTGTATATATTACGTCAACAAACACATTTATGGATAGCTCACAATTTAAGCAGTTTTATTGGTGTAGAAATCCACCGACCTGTCGCAAGTCACTGACAAATTATATCACAAAATGTTGTATCGAATACACCTCTCCATGTGCGGGATTCGAACTCACAACGCCAGTGGTGATAGGCACTGATTGCACGGGTAGTTGTAAATCCAACTACCATACGATCACTACCAAGACGGCAGCAAACATAAATATTTTTATAGGATTATTCAAATACATATAATGTTGTACTTAACAGTATAAACGTAGGTACATTTCTAATTAAATAATAATATTAATTGTGTATTACTGTATACAATAAACACAAATAACCGATTAAAAATCTGAAAAAAGTGCAATCACAGAAAATATCTGAAAACAGTTTAAATAGATCGATATTCGTCCATATAAATATTAATTTAACTGTAAAGATGATGCATTACTAAATAAGAATACGAACTCTCTGTATAATTGTACCCCAACCCCCCCTTTTTTTGATAAATCTGATTTTCCTCATCGCTCTCACGTTGAGTGACACATTTTTAACATTGCGGCAATTCAATCGTTAATCACACTTGAATAAATGGCAAAGAGATATGAGATAAAGAAAAATATTAAAAAATGTAAACAAAAAAATGTAACTAGAGGCTCCTAGGAGCCTGTATTGCTCACCTGGGTATAATAACAATATCAGTCAATAAAACTTGGCAACTCCGGTAAAAAAATAACAAATGTAGCCCTCGTCATTGCAGACCCCCTCTCCAAAAAAATTTGGGCAGGGGTTCCCCCTTTAATGTAAGTTATCAATATTGCTGTAAAAAAAAACTAATTAATGTCAATGATTCTCAAAATTTAGCTTTTGCTACTTCACATTTTGTAATAGAGTTGCTTCCCTTTGATTATTTAAGTAACCAAAAGCAGTGAAAGTCAACAAAAAATGCATTTCAAGAGGAATAACTCTTCACACAGTTGTCGGACATTTTCAACTGTGAACTTTTTCTGTAGATCTTGACATGCTGAATATTTTTCCAGTTTAAACTTAACATCTATCGTTTATAGTTTTTGAAATAAAAAACGAAAAGTATTAAAATTGTGAAAATTTGATGGAAAAAAGGGCAATAACTCCAAAATGGGTAATGGAATTTACTTCAGAAGTGCAGGGTATGTAGATCTTGACATGCTGAACATGTCTGGAGTTTAAACTTAACATCTATCTCTTATAGTTTTTGAAAAAAAGGACGAAAAGTATTAAAATTTTGAAAATTTGATGAATAAAGGGAAATAACTCCAAGATGGGTAATCAGATTTACTTCAAGATTGCAGGGTAGGTAGATCTTGACATACTGCACATTTTTGCAATTTAAACTTAACATCTATCTCTTATAGTTTTTGAAATATAAGACGAAAAGTATTAACATTTTGGAAATTTGATGAAAAAAGGGCAATAACTCCAAAATGGGTAATGGAATTCACCTAAAAATTGCAGGGTAGGTAGATCTCAACATGCTGCACATTTTTGCAATTTAAACTTAACATCTATCTCTTATAGTTTTTGAAATAAAAAACGAAAAGTATAAAAATTGTGAAAATTTGATGAAAAAAGGGCAATAACTCCAAAATGGGTAATGGAATTTACTTCAAAATTGCAGTGTAGGTAGATCTTGACATGCTGAACATCTTTACATGTTAAACTTAACATCTATCTCTTATAGTTTTTGAACTAAAGGACGAAAAGTATTAAAATTTTGAAAATTTGATGAATAAAGGGAAATAACTCCAAAATGGGTAATGGGATTTATTTCAAAATTGCAGGGTTGGTAGATCTTGACATGCTGCACATTTTTGCAATTTAAACTTAACATCTATCTCTTATAGTTATTGAAATAAAAAACGAATAGTATCAAAATTGTGAAAATTTGATGAAAAAAGGGCAATAACTCCGAAATTGGTAATGGGTAATGGGATTTACTTCAAAATTGCAGGGTAGGTAGATCTTGACATGCTGCACATGTTTGCAATTTAATCATAACATCTATTTCTTATACTTTTTGAAATAAAAGATGAAAAGTACTAAAATTGTGAAAATTTGATTTAAAAAAAGGGCAATAACTCCTAAATGGGTGCTGGGATTTACTTCAAAATTGCAGGGTAGGTAGATCTTGACATGCTGCACATTTTTGCAGTTAAACTTAACATCTATCTCTTATAGTTTTTAAAATATAAGACGAAAAGTATTAAAATGTTAAAAATTTGATGAAAAAAGGGCAATAACTCCAAGATGGGTAATCATATTTACTTCAAAATTGCAGGGTATGTAGATCTGGACATGCTGAACATGTCTGCAATTTAAACTTAACATCTATCTCTCATAATTTTTGAAATATAAGACGAAAAGTATTAAAATTTTAAAAGTTTGATGAAAAAAGGGCAATAACTCCAAGATGGGTCATCAGATTTACTTGAAAATTGCAGGGTAGTTAGATCTTGCTGTGCTGATCATTTTTATTCCATATCAGATTTTTGATATTATTAACGGTTTTTGAGTTATTACCCAAAAACCTGCAATTTTACCATATGTTCTATTTTTAGTAACAGCGGCCATGTTGGTTGGTGCACGGCATCACCGGACACAATTTTGAAACTAGACACCCTAGTGATGATTCAAATAAAGTTTGGTTTCAATTGGTCTAGTAGTTTCAGAGGAGAAGATTTTTGAAAAAGTTTACGACGGACGACGGACGACGACGACGGACGCCAAGTGATGGCAATAGTTCACATGAGCCTTCGGGTTAGGTGAGCTAAAAAGGGGGAGTGGTTTAATTCCATGTCACAAGTACATGTAGAACGTTTCAATAGAAATTGCATGAATGTACATTCTAAGTAAATTTAAGTGTACATTAAGTTTTAAATGACACTTAAATTTAATTGAGGGTTGTGCAACTCGTTCCTCGTTGTTATCAAATTCATTTGATCTAATTATAGATGATTTAAATTAGCACCTAGCTGTATTTCACATCATGACATGACACAAACTTAAACTAATGATTATCAGCTAAAAATAGTCACATGATTTTACGAAAATCTTGGTTTCATTTCCACTTTCGTTTCTGATAAAAGGCTGTGAAGTCGATAAATCTTTGGACAAAACTGTAAGTACAAATAAATATATAATTTTGTCATTAAAGCGTAGATATCTAATGTAGTGCTCACGATACGTTACTAGAATAACTTTCATCAGGTGAATAAATTTAAGCTATGTAAAGGCATGACGATTAACTTATTTCATATATTTCTTTCTGTTTTGTGGAAAAAGAGTGGGATGGGAATTTAATAACAATATTATTTGAACTTTTGTAATTTGATGTAAATAATTAAATAAAACAAAAAAAAACAAAAACAAAAAATACCACGCTGTAGGAAAAATTCGAAAATCAAAATCGAAATGGTAGGTCTTGTAAATCAAAATCGATAAATGTATAGTTTTCATATAATTATCTCCCCTTGAACAATGACTAAACATTTTTAATACGGAACCTCAAGTTTTGCAGTATACTTTATTAGGAAGTAATCGAGTGTCCATACTGGATTTCACTTATTTTGTTCATTTTTGTCTTAGATTTTGTAATACTGTAATATGAAGTGAAGTAACAAGGTTATTCTTCGTGAACAGTGTTTCAGTGTTACTTTTCTTATCTAACAGTTCTTGTTATGCTTGATATACAAGGGCCGGGAACAATCATCGCACGAAATGACCCAAAATGTCTATATGCGGCCGAAATCTCTACATACTAATATACTAAGTATAATACCGGGGATTTTTTGTTATTTCGTGTATTGAGGCATGATTGTTACTACTCCTTTCGTTTGACGGCCGAATGTCACTGAAGGTGTTTCGTACACATATTATTTTATCTCGAGCAAGGATAAAATATATTTTTGTTCATCCTGAAATTTAACGTTATTTCAGATTCTTCCTTGCACCTCTCCCCCACACACACAAACACTCTATTATGTTTTCGCTTTCACTATTTATGATATAATATTACGCCCACAAACACATTCATTGATAGCTCACAATTAAAATAGTCATATGGTTTTATGGGAATTTTGGTTTCATTTCTACTTTTGTTTGTAAAAATAGAATATTGGTCATCATCGATATCAATATTGTAATATACAAGTAAGTATACTGAACGTGGTTTAAGTATACATAAAATACGTTAAATAGAATCAAGCAGTTTCTGATAATTTCTGACGATTTTATATTTGCACAACCATGTTAGGCTGACAAGAAAGGTATATATTTGGCCCATATATTTTTGAACTTAGCGTCCCCTGTATTCTTTAACTTGACCTGTAGTATCCAAAGATATATCCAACCCGCCATTGTTGATTTTGGCTTATAGTGTATCAAAGTGATTACATAGTAAGACAGAGCGGGTTTAGTCATATAGTCCGACAGCCCAGTAGTCCGACAGTCCGGTAGTCCGATAGTCCGACAGTCCGACAGACTAAGTGCATTTTAATAGCTAATCTAGGAAAATTAAATATTTAAGGATTCATCGCAATTTTTGTTCGGTTCATGAAGAAATAACCTCAATCAGGTTGTACACACCGTGTAACCCGCGTAGCGGGTTATGCAAGGGTGTATACAACCTGATTGAGGTTATTTCGAATGAACCGAACAAATAATTTCGATCAATCCTTATAAATTAATTCTACCTTTTTTTGTTATGATATTGAAAAATATATTTGTTTTTTTCAAATTAAGGCAAATAATCGGAAATAAATTTAAATAACCCCAAAGGTGCCTCATTTAAAGAAAATCGCCTGGACTGGGTTGCTCAAAATGTTGGTTAGTGTTATCCATTGGTTAAATCTAGTTATCCAATGGATAAATTTAACCACCGGTTAATTTTTGTTGCACAAATTTTATCCACTGGATAAAATGCCTTATCCGGTGGATAAAGTTAACCCCTCAAATTTGGCCGGATAAATATTTAACCATTGGTTAAATATGGCAAGACGACAGCAAAAAGAAAGAGTGTATCGGCATATTGAGTTGGATTTCGATGATAGAGAATTCCGGGATAGATTTAGATTATAGAGACACAGGGCCTGGGTGGCTCCGTGAGTTAGGTAGTTGGAATACCTAACAACTCATACAAGCCTATCACCAATACAGCGCGAGTTCGCGCCCGGCTTTGTAAATTACAAAAAAGGATGCACTTGACTCGCAGCGCAAGTAATAAAGTTTACCAGTTACTTGCTCGTGGTCGGTGGTTCTCTCCGGATACTCCGCCTTCTTCTACCACTAAAACTAGTCGCCATGATATAGCTGAAATATTGTTGAAAATGGCGTTAAACACCAAAAATCAAATCAAATCAATCTATAGAGCCACAATTGTGCATACCAACTCTTGGGTTTCATGCCATACCAGTAGACATACAATTAAAGCTTGCCCTGAGATATTACCTTGCACAAGGGAGTCCAATGAGAGTAATCTGTGATACAATGGGATATCATATTTCAAGTGTCTCGAGAGCAGTAAGAGATGTCTCTAATGCTCTGTGTGATATATCTGGACAATATATCACATGGCCCTCTACAGATTTTCAGAGGAACAGACTTAAAACAGGGTTTTATGACATTGTCCATTTTCCTGGCGTTGTAGGGGCAATTGACTGCACACATGATATAAATACAGGCACCACACTTATACTACGAATACGCCTTTGTTAATAGGAAGGGGTACTATTCTAAAAATGTACAGGGTGTGTTTGATCACACAAGTAATTTGTAATCTTAAGTTATTTAACCCCCTTTTCCGTTCGATACCTATTCCATGAAATATATAGGTCTTCAAATAATGTGATGCTATTTTAGGATTCCACTTTTATTAGAAAATACATTGTAAATTGGATTTTAAAACAAAGTAAAGTGTAAATCACCAGAAAATGAAAACTAACCGAAACAAGATTATGCCTAGAAATTGCCACGCCTTCTGGTTAAAAAATCCGTTTAAAAATGCCTTCAATTTTTTTTTCTTTGAAACCATGTACCCTATATAGACGGACCGACAGTAATAAATATCTTAAAATAATAGTTCTTGTTAACTATGCACTTTTTTATTGGTTTAAATATAATGCTAAGAAATGGCAATCCGCAGCTACATATAGACTTCAAAAACCAATAAAGAGGGATCAACAAATATCCTTAAAGTAGTGAATCTGTATCCCGTATTTGCAAATTTTGAAAGGGTGTATTAGTTGGGTAGAAAGGGATGCAACATGCATTCATTATTTTGTTTTAAAAAAGTACCTGTGTTTTTGAATAATGAAGAATGAAAATTGATGGTATATCCATGACTGACATATTAATTTCTTGGAAAGTACAGAGAATATGTAAAAAGACTATCCTTTTCAGGGGCGGATCCAGGGGGGGGGCGCACCCGGTGCTCGCCCCACCCTAAAATTGGAAAAAATATGATTTTTTTTTACGTAAAATCGTATTTTTCACACGAAATAGCCCAAAAATTTTCGCACCTCGCTCCGCTCGGCGCGATTTTTTTAAGTGCGCCCCTAACTTGAAATCCTGGACCCGTCCCTGCCTTTCCTATTCTGATATGTCTTAGTGCATCGGTATGAAGTTCTATGCCTTTTTGTGTCACTTCACTTGGCGCTGGCAAAGCTGGACCTTCTTCTGTCTGATCGAGGCTCATACTATTTACTTCTACTTCAGCCTCCAACTTTGCCGTAGGACATACTTTTCCTCACTTTTCCTTGGTTTGCTCTACCGATCTTTTTTTTTGCCCACCCGCCCTTGCATTCACAGTCTGTGATCTCTTTGCCTTCTCTGCATTTGTTATAACACTCGTTTGTTTTGACCTAATTATGGTTATGTTTTCTCCACAAGCTCACATAAGGGACGGACCATTTAACTTCCNTCTCGTGTTGTCCAAAAAAAATTTCTGAACGAATCAAAAACCATAACACCCCCCCACACACCCCACCCTGCAAGTTAAATGGTCGGTCCCTAAGCAAACCAAGTCAGCCTTGGAGAAATTTTCACTTTTCGTCTTTTTTTTGTTGAGCAAACGATTTCTGACATTGTTTTACAAAGAATACTATGGAATTATGAGATACTATCCACTGGTTAAGCTACGTAACCACTGGTTAGTTAACCACAGCACTATCCAATGGTTGAGCAACGTAAAATAGTCCACCGGATACGGTACCACTGGTTAACAATTTTATCCATTGGTTAGCCTAACCAATGGATAAAATTAACCAGTGTTTTGAGCAACCCAATCCTGATGACAACGGCACGCAAAGCCTTGGGAACAACGTCTATTTTCAGATTCAGTACATACGAAAATATTCTCAACTTTTTAAACCAATCAAAACACGTATTTAATGACATGTGACTCCAAAATCAATTTATATGTTCCTATTAGAAAGATTCGCCGAGTTTTGCGCACAGTGAAAGCAAGATCCGTCGTCAACCTGTTGTTACAAGATTTTTATGTGGTTTACTGAAGTATATATTAAAAATGTTTTCGTAAAATTAACCCTTTTTGTATGTTCAAATGAGAGAAGAGTATATAATTACGTTTATACAACATTTCTTGAATTCAATTGTGTAGAATCAATATAAAGATCATATTTAGCGTAACATATCTGACATTGGCGATTGAAGATGGGGCGTTTAGACCTTCGTTAGGAACTAAAAAAAAAAAAAAAACTCACTTGCCTCTCATACCAAACTTGAGACTTGAGTATATCTTGATAAATGAATCATTATGATTGATGGTACGACAGCCATATGTTAAAGTCGGATCATATTGCCTCGGCTGAAGGTTCCGGTATGTAATCATTTGTCTAGGCAATTCGTTTTAACAGTGCTAGGTGATTTTGACAGACCTGAGTTTATTTAAACTTTACTTTCAGGGACTAATATACTGAAAGAGAGGGTTTAAAAGTTCATGATATAAAGCAAAGTTTAATTGCATTAATGTTAATGGATTTCCCCCTACATCCATTATTCAGGTCTGTAACTCCCCGTTTTCATATGATCTAGACGATTAAGAGTTTTTGAACTGTTGTCTGCATTTAAACAAGTGTTTTAAGTTTTTGATTAACATTTTCTTGTGAGGATTTTTTCGCTTTAAGGTATTTCTTCATTCTTTTAGATTAATAGTCAATACATTCCCTTTAGAGAATTCAAAGAACAAAGGCACGGACCCGGAATACGTAGCATTTGCCCATTGTTCCGGTAGGCTCATCTAGCCAAAACAGTCTTTTCAGTCCGGCCTAAATTACCTGCTACGTCGGCTCTGTCGGAAAAATATTATTTAACGATGAAGAAGACGAACAGATTTAATTTGATAAAAAAATATCCCCCCTCCGAAAATCGTATGGTCGTCCCTTTGAGATTATCAGTGAATTAAAGACGTTTACTATTTCTTCATTTAAGTGATCGAAAATTCCGTCATACAAGTACAAATTCAAACAAATATTCCAGAAAATTAGTCAACCTAAAACCTTTGATCCTTCTTTTGTATTCCGCCCACTTTTTCTTTGTTGCTGTTCTTACTTGAAGGGTGAAAGTGAAAAATAACCCATCTCTGTAGGACTATCGAGCTGTCGGACTATCGGACTGTCGGACCAGCGGACTGTCGAACTTTCGGGCTGTTGGACTATCGGACTAACAGGCCTTCGGACTAACTGGCTGTCGGACTATAGCTACGCTCCCGGACAGAACACGGGGTTTCCCAGTATTTAAGAAGTGAATTAAAAAAAAACATAGCATATTTTTCTTTCAATTTGTAAGCCTACATAAAGAATTATTGATTTTTCGAAAACCATTTTTAACGTTGATTTGTTTAAGAAGGCTAATCAATATCGACGCACATTCTATTGGTCACGTGACTTTGTGTATTTGTACTTTCGTGTTTGTGGAACAAATAATAGGGACGAAATTAGGTAGTCATATTTATTAACTCCATCTTTTATTTGAAAAATCAGACGATCCATTGTACATGACGGGTTGCATTTCAACGTAATTAAAATTAGATCTCTTCACTCGCGCCACATTTGTCTATGTCACTGCTGCTACATAGCAACAAAGAAAAGAGATGGAGGGGGGTGGGGGGTGGGGTGGGGTGGAGTGAGGTGAGGAGTACTATTTCCAATTACTAGTATATTGATTGAATCAGCTAAGAAATGTTTGATGATAACAAAGGTGTAATCAAGCCGCAAATCGAAAGACAGACAAAACAAGAGAAAAAAGGACAAAGAACGATCTCCAAACGCTACACACAAAACTGGAGATTCAGTAACACGAACCCCACTGAAAATCAAGGATGAACTAAGGCGATTCGAAAAGGTTAGCAGTTCTTGCTCCACTAGTGGCACTCGTCCTGTTACTAATGAGTAAAATGTCAATTTTCAATGTTGAGCGGGGTTATTCAGGGTCGATTCCATCCCCCCATCTAGAGGATCAACGGAAACACCCGATGTTTGCCGATTGGATCACATCTTTTACTGTCGTAACAATAAGCCTTGCGATCTTCAAATGGTGTTAAGCGAACATACACAATTTGAAGGAATTCACATTTAATATTCCCTTCATGACCTTAATATGATAGTAGCAGAAATAAATATTCCACTGCGAAACAGGTTTTCATTTTTACAATTGTTTCTGTTTTTTAAAAGCATCATGGACACAACGAAGGACTGGCAGTTTGGAAAGACGTTACCAGACCGCATCAACTACATGCTGCAAAATCAGCTGATGTGTGACGTAACGTTTCACGTTGGGGCCAACCGAACGGCAATCAAGGCGCACAAATTTATGTTGGCAAGTGCCAGCCCCGTGTTTTATAGTATGTTTGAAGGACCAATGGCAGAGACGGGTGACATCAGCATACCTGATATTGAAGCCAATATCTTTAAAGACATTTTAAAGTAAGTTGTTGTTTGCTTGATGGTGTTTTACGCCAATTTTAAGACAATATTTCAGTTAAATAGTGGAGGTTAGTTTTATTAGTGGAGGATACCGGAGGACCCAGAGAAAACCACCAACCTGTCGCAAGTCACTGACAAACTTTATCACATAATGTTGTACACCTCGCCCTGATCGAGATTCGAACTCACAACTTTTTAAGGTAAGTGTTGATTTGTTTCTTAAGAATTAGTGTATCACATCACGTACATCAGTGGATTGTTCAAGAATTGAATGCAATCTTTTGTAATTTTGGAGGCGTGTAAAAGCTTTGACCGGAGTACTATTTTGTATGAAGAGTGGAAGCGCGTCATATAGAAATGCACTTCTGAAAACGAAACGCTGTATATAAAACTACAAAACATTGTATTCAATACTTATAATTACATTTTTACATTGTCCGCGATATCCTTTTCAAAATTTTAATATTGTAACAACTTGTGAATTATCTATTTACTACAAAGTTATCTTCTCATTTATTACCAGATGTTGAAAATATCTACAAATTATAAGAAAAGTATTCAGATTCGTTGTCTTTTTACATTGCCCTTGCTAGACCGGATGCCATTTTACCCGTCCCAAGGGAAATAACTCGTATAGACAGGTATTACACGTATAATTTGAGAATAAGATCGGAAATGTGCAAGAGGTGTACTCGACAAGGTAGAAATTCATGCTACAAACATTCACATATATATCTATGGACAGGATGGACATCCATGCTAGCAGCCTACAAACATTCTGAATTCTATTGCAGATATATATCTACATATTAGACAGTATACATGTCCATTGTGTTACATAAACATTTGAGTAATGGTCTTTCACCAACAGATTCGAGGATCCGGGTGACTCAATGAGTGAAGTAAATGGATTATCTAATAACTCATACAACCCTATCACCAATACGGCGTGGGTTCATACCCGGCTTTGTAAATGACAACAAAGGTGCACTCGACTCGCAGCTGCAAGTTTACCAGTGGCTTGCCCATGGTCGGTGGTTCTCTCAGGGTACTGCGGCTTCTTCCATCAAATCCTATCGCCATGATATAGCTGAAATATTCCTGAAAATGGCGTTAAGCACCAACAGTCAAGATTAAACCAACATATTCGTCCCTCCTAGCTAGTAGTCAGTTAACTACAAGCATTCATTGACCCTGCTATTGTACAGTCCATGTTTATGTTGTTATTCATATTAATGCGAATCTGTGCAGATATTTTTATCGTTTGTTTGTATGTATTGCTTTTGGAGAATCTGTTATCAAATGAGAAGGGTTGGGGTCCCATTAACCGGTTTGACTCGTCCACATGTTTGTGTCTCTCCCAATCCATGAACCGGTCGTGGTCTGTCGGTGTTTAGTGAGTTCATTTCAGATGACAGTGATTGTTCGTTTTGTTGACATTGGTGGAATTGTTGATCATCACTGTTTAGAGGTGATTGTTCGCTTTGTTGATATTGGTGGAGTTGTTGACCATCAATGTTTAGAGGTGTTTGTTCGTTTTGTTGATATTGATGGAATTGTTGACCATCACTGTTTAGAGATGATTGTTCACTTTGTTGATATTGGTGGAATTGTTGATCATCACTCTTTAGAGATGATTGTTCGCTTTGTTGATATTGGAGGAATTGTTGACCATGACTGTTTAGAGATGATTGTTTGTTTCGTTGATATTGGAGGAATTGTTGATCATCACTGTTTAGAGATGATTGTTCGCTTTGTTGATATTGGTGTGAACTATCAACCATCACTGTTTAGAGGTGATTGTTGGTTTTGATGATACTGGTGTGAACTATCAACCATCACAGTTTAGAGGAGATTGTTCGTCTTGTTGATATTGGTGTGAACTATCAACCATCACTGTTTAGAGGAGATTGTTCGTCTTGTTGATATTGGTGGAATTGTTGACCATCACTGTTTAGAGGTGATTGTTCGTTTTGTTGATATTGATGGAATTGTTGGTCATCACTGTTTAGAGGTGATTGTTCGCTTTGTTGATATTGGTGGAATTGTTGACCATCACTGTTTAGAGGTGATTGTTGGTTTTGTTGACATTGGTGGAATTGTTGATCATCACTGTTTAGAGGTGATTGTTCGCTTTGTTCATATTGGTGGAACTATCAACCATCACTGTTTAGAGGTGATTGTTCGCTTTATTGATATTGGTGTGAACTATCAACCATCACTACCTAAACTTGCTGTTCATAATTTTACAGCTATATCTACACCGACAGTATAGAAGTCGATGCCAGTAACATATGTGGTTTGGTGTATGTATCAGAGAAATATATGCTACACAATATTAAAGAAAAATGCAATCATAATCTAGAATCCAGTGTGGACAAAGAACATGCCTGTGTTGTCCTACAGTCAGCACATGATTTACATCTTGATGATCTACAGACGAATGTCCTTAAGTTCATTCTAAATAGCGGTGAACCCTGTCTTGAATCAAAAAGTTTTCTCAGCTTGTCATCAGAGTGTCTACGATTAGTCATAGAATCAGATGATCTCAAGTGTAAAGAGGAGATTATTTATCAGAAAATAATAGATTGGAGCACAGCCAGATGTCAACATCAAAATCTGCCAGTAAATGATGGAAATATCAGACAGGTCTTAGGAGATTTGCTGTATCTGGTCAGATTTCCAAGAATGGAACGAACATATTTTACTGAGAATGTTTCCAAAAAGAGTTTGCTGACTTCGGACGAAATAGTAAAAGTTTACCAGTCTCTCGATGACGAGGAGATCGGTATGTTCCCAACAAAGTGGCGAAATATAGAACATATAGTGGATATGGTATGTCTCCGATGTGATGTTGGCGATTCAGGTTTGTCGATTCAAAATGGAAATAACGAATGCCTTGATTTTACCACAAACCTTGATTGCATCATTTCAGGAATAAAAGTGTTTGGATCAATTTCTTATTCAGGAAAGCACGATATAAGTCTTAATATTTTAAAGTCTTCTGATGTGTTGATGTCTAAAAAAACAGTTTTGTATTCTGAAAAGGGACAGGAAATATATCGAGTTATGTTTGGAAAGCCTCTTCTCCTGAAAAAGAAGACCAGATATACAATACAAATGAACATGACGGGACCTCGCACTTTTACTGGAAAATCATATAGAAGGAATGTATCATTAAATGAACTAACTGTAACATTTTTAAATTCTTCGTCAACAAGCGGTACTAGTCCAATAAAAGGACAAATTCCAGGAATTATTTTTCAACATATATATAAGAAATAAACTCGTTTAGTAACTTTTACTTTTTGCCGTTCAACTTTATATTAGTTAGATCGGGTTATGGTTTATAACGTCACTTTCAACAATATTTTAGCTATATTGCGCGCGGAGGTCAGATTTATTGATGGAGGAAACGGGAATACCCGGTGAAAACCACTGACATACTTTATCACATAATGTTGTATCGAGTACATCTCGCAATGAGCGGGTTTCAAACTCACAACTTTAGTGGTAATAGGCACTTATTCCACAGGTAGTTGTAAATCCAACTACCATACGACCACGACCATGATGGCCCCTAATAAATATATGTTGGTGTAATTGGGCAGAGGATGAACATCATTTTGTACTTGTTTGTCCAGCATATTGATCTACAAGGTGTAAATTTTTACTTCATTATTAATGTTCAGGGACAAATGTTAGACAGCCATCTTGTTTACTACAGGCATGAAGCTATGAATTATTTGAAAATGGGAGATATTTCAAATTATTCCATGAAAAGAGAAATAGAGAATTTGTGATGACTATAAATATTGAGGATGAAATACATGTAAACAAAATAGTGTGACCAAATATTAAAACTACACTAAACACTAAAGACATAGCAACACAAACTCCACTAAAAATCGGGGGTGAACGGGAAGGGTAATCAGTTCCAGTTCCACTCGTGACACACGTGGATGGACAATAGTATTAAAGTTAAAATAAAATATACTGTATAAATCAATCATGCCTAAAAATCTCATCAGCTGTTTTTTTATATATAGGAGAAAATAATTCTACAATTGCCCCCACATTAGGTATTATATGTTTCAACTGCCACGTACCAACTGTGTGTTTCCTTATTAGTGTATGGTGGTATATGACAAGAAGAGTTTGAAGATATCAAAGGAGTATTCAGAATTCGTAAATAGAAGAAGAACAGACAACACAATGGCCAAAAGAAAAAGGACGAAAGTACGAGCAACGATCTATAAAACATACATATAAAACTAAAGATCGAGTAACACGAACCCCACTAAACAGAGGAGATAAACTCAGGTGACACACGTAGTGTTACAGTGATAAGTCATGAATGAGGAAATGACCAGATTGTGATTATTTGTGACACATATGCTAAGTCATGGTTGCAACCATTAAATTTTCTTAATAATGAGTTCAACTTAAACACACGGAACATTTGTAACATTGCTTATCATTCTCTGGGAAGTGACTGCAACATATTTCATAGCAAACGACATGACTTTATATTGAAATAAACCATTTTTTTGTTACAAAAGATGATACCGGCATTTCACGAGTTGTGGTCGTGATCGCATGGTAGTTAGATTTATAACTACCTATGCAATCAGTGCATATCACCACTAACGTTGTGAGTTCGAATCCCACTCAGGCGAGATGTAGTCGATACAACATTATGTAATAAAGTTTGTCAGAGACTTGAGGTAGGTCGGTGGTTATCTCCAGGTACTCCGATTTGCACAATCAATAAAACTGACCACCACGATTTGAAATTACTCATTAAAATATTATTTTAACAATCAAACAGTTGTGTTGTGCTTAATTGACACCAGAAGCTTCGACGGCGTGGTTGCAATGTACGATATTGACTGATAGATAAAGCGTCTCAATAATATAGAAATCGCTAAAATTGCGTTATTTTGAGCCGTTAAATCTCAATTTTGGGACGAGGCGTTCCCAGCATACATGGCGGTCTCAACTGGCTGTCCCTATACCCCTGCCTCCCCTGTTTTAAACCCATAGTTACCGACCTGATGTACGTCCTCTCGCTTTCTAATGATGGCAGCATGTTAGTAGTTATTTGTTTATCCTTGCGTCCGTGTCTCTAAGATGTTGTTGATATTTGATAGTTGTTTTTTGTACATTTGCATTGGTTTTTTTTCTAATGTGGTTTGGATATTGATGTGCATACTGGGTGGTTAAGTGTTAATTTTAATTTCCTGTATATTGAGTGAGTGAGTAATTGTTGTTTAACGCCAACTCAGCAATTTTTCAGCTTTATCATGGCGCGAGAACAAGTTAGTTTTCTGTGAGATGATGATGTGTTTTGAAGTCTAAGGCTTTTATACATACTTGTATAGAACAAACAAAATCCAGTTCGTAAGATTTCGTATGCAATTTTAAAATTATGGCAAAATCAAGCCCATTTTGCTAATTTGCATACGACCGCCATATTGAATCAAAATGGACGTCATCGTAGTACAAAGCAATGAACGGCTGAAGAAGTGAAAGAGGTCGTGTTTATCTGTTATTAAACCTGAACTTAATTTCTGAGTTCTTTTTTCACTAAAAAACGCTTAGGGTTGTTCATGCACATTTTTGATACCATACTCAATATATTGGAAGTTCTGGACTGGGTTGCTCAAAACACTGGTTAATTTTATCCATTGGTTAGGCTAACCAATGGATAAAATTTCTAACCAGTGGTACCGTATCCGGTGGACAATTTTACGTTGCTCAACCACTGGATAGTGCTGTGGTTAACTAACCAGTGGCTAAGTAGCTTAACCAGTGGATAGTATCCCATAATTCCATAGTATTCTTTGTAAAACAACGTCAGAAATCGCTTGCTCAACAAAAAAAAAAGACGGAGAAGTGAAAATTTCTCCAAGGCTGACTTGGTTTGCTTAGGGATCGACCATTTAACTTGCTGGGGGTTATGGTTTTTTGTTTCGTTCAGAAATTTTTCTTCGAACACCATTCATTTTTTATTTTTTTCCCCAGAATTTAACATTAGGTTATATGACAAAAACTCTGGATCAGATTATTTTTTTTTCCTCCACCAAAATCAGAATATTTTTTTCAGCAACATTGGGAATCAGAATATTTTTTTTTTGAA
>MJUT01031811.1:298265-309237 GCA_002080005.1 Gigantidas platifrons
CCCCCCTGAAGTTAAATGGTCCGTCCCTTAAAGGAAACGCGCATACTATTTGTATCACTCACGTGGGTAGGTATAATANTTATGTGAGCTTGTGGAGAAAACATGACCATAATTAGGTTAAAACAAACGAGTGTTATAACAAATGCAGAGAAGGCAAAAGTGTGGAAAGAGATCACAGACTGTGAATGCAAGGGTGGGTGGGGAAAAAAAAAAAAAGATCGATAGAGCAAATCAAGGAAAAGTGGGGAAAAGTATGTTCTACGGCAAAGTTGGAGGCTGAAGTAAATAGTATGAGCCTCAATCAGACAGTAGAAGGTCCAGCTTTGCCAGCGCCAAGTGAAGTGACACAACAAATCATAGAACTTCACACCGATGCACTAAAGACATATCACAATAGGAAAGGCAGGTGCGGATCCAGGATTTCAAGTTGGGGGGTGGATGGCGCACCGAAAAAAATCGCGCCGAGTGGAGGGAGGTGCGAAAATTTTTGGGGTATTTCGTGTGAAAAATCACGATTTTACGCAAAAAAAAAATCATATTTTTTTCCAATTTTAGGGTGGGGCTCGCACCGGGTGCGCCCCATGGATCAGTCACTGAAAGGGATAGTCTTTTTACATTTTCTCTGTACTTTCCAGGAAATTAATATGTCAGTCATGGATATACCTTCAAATTTCATTCTTCATTATTCAAAAAACACAGGTACTTTTATAAAACAAAATAACGAATGCATGTTGCATCCCTTTCTAGCCAACTATATACACCCGTTCAAAATTTGCAAATACGGGATACAGATTCACTACTTTCGTTGATCCCTCTTTATTGGTTTTTGAAGTCTATATGTAGCTGCGGCTTGCCATTTCTTAACATTATATTTAGACCAATAAAAAATGTGCATAGTTTACAAGAACTATTATTTTAAGATATTTATTACTGTCGGTCCGTCTATATATAGGGTACATGGTTTCAAAGAAAAAAAATTGATGGTGTTTTTAAACGCATTTTGATGATTTTTTAACCAGAAGGCGTGGCAATTTCTAGGCATAATCTTGTTTCGGCTAGTTTTCATTTTCTGGTGATTTACACTTTAATTTGTTTTAAAATCCAATTTACAATGTATTTTCTAATAAAAGTGGAATCCTAAAATAACATCACATTATTTAAACCACAGGAACACAAAAAGTGGAATTGGTTGCCAGTTATCTTATACGTTAACATTCATGTTATTTATATTTGAAGACCTATATATTTCATGGAATATGTATCGAACGGAAAAGGGGGTTAAATAACTTAAGATTACAAATTAGATGTGTGATCAAACACACCCTGTACATTTTTAGAATAGTACCCCTTCCTATTAACAAAGACGTATTCGTAGTCTAAGGGTGGTGCCTGTATTTCTATCATGTGTGCAGTCAATTGCCCTTACAACGCCAGGAAAATGGACAATGTCATAAAACCCTGTTTTAAGTCTGTTCCTCTGAAAATCTGTAGAGGGCCGGGTGATATATTGTCCAGATATATCATACAGATCATTAGAGACATCTCTTACTGCTCTCGAGACACTTGCAATATGATATCCCATTGTATCACCGATTACTCTCATCGGACTCCCTGGTGCAAGGTAATATCTCAGGGCAAGCTTTAATTGAATGTCTACTGGTATGACATGAGACCCAAGAGTTGGTCTGCACAATTGTGGCTCTATAGGTTGATTTCATTTGATTTTTGGTGTTTAACGCCATTTTCAATAATATTTCAGCTATATCATGGCGACCAGTTTTAGTGGTGGAAGAAGGCGGAGTACCCGGAGAGAACCGCTGACCACGAGCAAGTAGCTGGTAAACTTTATTACTTGCGGCTGCGAGTCAAGTGCATCCTTTTTTGTAATTTACAAAGCCGGGCGCGAACTCGCGATGTATTGGTGATAGGCTTGTATGAGTTGTTAGGTATTCCAACTACCTAACTCATGGAACCACCCGGGCCCTGTGTCTCTATAATCTAAATCTATCCCGGAATTCTCTATCATCGAAATCCAACTCAATATGCCGATACACTCTTTCTTTTTGCTGTCGTCTTGCCATATTTAACCAATGGTTAAATATTTATCCGGCCAAATTTGAGGGGATAACTTTATCCACCGGATAAGGCATTTTATCCAGTGGATAAAATTTGAGCAACAAAAATTAACCTGTGGTTAAATTTATCCATTGGATAACTAGATTTAACCAGTGGATAACACTAACCAACGTTTTGAGCAACCCAGTCCTGGAGTATTTCTTATTTTTATACAATTTTCCTATCATTTCCTAAGAAAAACCTTAAAATATATTTAAAAGAATAATAAAACTGACGAAACCGCCATACCCACATAAATTCTCTTCGTTCGCATTAAAACTTCCGATAAAAATGTTCCACTTGATATTTGTTTAGAATGGAAGATTTATGATCTGTAGGTTCCTGGAGAAGATTAATTGTGATCGTGTTTACACTTTTCATTGCCCGACGCCATTTAAGAGGCAACGTAGGGATGTTGGGCCTGTGAAACGTACCATTATTCCCGAGGCATCTTCATACAATTCGTCTGTTCCATTTGCACCGCTT
Organism: Gigantidas platifrons; assembly: GCA_002080005.1. Taxonomy (NCBI): domain Eukaryota; kingdom Metazoa; phylum Mollusca; class Bivalvia; order Mytilida; family Modiolidae; genus Gigantidas; species Gigantidas platifrons. The sequence continues at coordinate 300,867 of MJUT01031811.1, forward strand.
CTTCATAAACAAAGTATCAAATGATCAAATAAATACGTGAGGTGCGTTGAGGGGAAACATAACAATAAAATCTCAAGTCCGTTCTTTTTTTATTTATTATTATCAAATAATTTAATTTGATGTGAATAATGGCTGATTCGCCTGGAGCAACATTGGTTATACCCGATAACCTGGGTTGGTATTGTGACGTCACCAAAGTGTTCAGCCGCTAACGACAAATTCAAATAGTCACATGAAATAATCGCAATTAAAATCGAGAAATCATTAAATTTTGTTGAGAAAAATAAATTATAAGGAATATTTGAAATTGTTGAACAGGTTATACTTGCATAATCTGGTTTGGGTCAGATTACGCTTTTCATAAACCGCTTTGCGGTTTATTAAGCGTAAACTGACCCAAACCAGGTTATATCGTATAACCTGTTCAACAATTTCAAATATTCCTTAAATAAATATATATAACAAATATGATTTTTTTTTTAAAAACACATAAAACATTATATGTTTCAGAATACACTTCTGCTTTCCTGCTTTGGGATTTACATATTCTTGGTTGTCTCGGCATAGACTTCAAGAAGTCAATTTTCTTCCCTATTAGATACATCTTCTCTTTTCTCTTTGAATTTTACCACGCTGTCAACAAATGTCACGTGGTTCCACGACGTCATGAATATTCATATCTCATGAATAAAATAATGAGCATGATTTTGTCATATGAGTTATAAATACAGAAAATCCGTCATCTATGTCCCCCATCAAGTGTAATCTCATGTCTTGTCAAACTTTTTAGATATCTTTTGCAATGAACCTTGCACTTTGAGCCCATACATTCGCCGTTGACGTTAATTATTTTCCATAAAATAATTATTGTCTAAGTAATGAATTAGTATAAAGCATGTGAATGTAAAGGAATATGAGAGATTATTCAACAATACTCTTAGACACAAATTGCAGTAAAGGAACAGAGCTTTCATTGATGTTCTTCATTTCAAAGTCACAGTAGGGTCTTTTACAATAAGCAAAACTATTACCCTATTATGAGTGTAACACGGTACTCTGTTTCTGCTGATAAACGCTACACCAGGGCATCTTTGTCGTTCTGATGTTATTTGGTTTATATAATTAAACATCCCAAAAACGGGACTATAAAGAAGAAAACAAAACACGAGTGAAGCAATCTTACAAATACCGTCATCACTGAGAACAGTGGTTTGTGTCATTTTCAACAAATGTATTACATGCCTCCTCTTTACTGTATCACATATATCTATATATAATTTTAAAGCTTAGTTGTCACGACAATAGTATCAAAAGCTACATTGAAACCTGTCTAAACCGAACCTATTTGTGGCAACTTCTGTGTTGGTAATAGACAGATGTCCGGTTTCTGCATGTTAAATTAACACATATTTCATACCCTTCCGGAGCACCAGAGTTCACCCCCGGTTTTTAACGGGGTTCGGGTTACTGTGTTACTCGTTGTTTAGCTTTGTGTGTGTATTTTGTTGATCGTTGTTTATCCTTTTGTTCTTTTTCTGTTGGTCATTGTGTTGTCTGTTCTTCTTCGATATACGGATTCTGATTGCCTCCCTTTGGTATCTTCAAACTCTTCTTGTGACTTATATAAAGTTTGGTTTATAAAGTTAAATTAAAAGATATCTCCTACATTAGGCTTTATTTAAAGTTCGATTTATACAGAATTCCAGTTTTTCATGGTTCGGTTTATGCAGATTTCAATGTAATTAGACCCAGTTGTAATGTCTCTATCTTATCTATGCAGTCACAACTGTCACAAGTATAACATTGTATTGTCTTTTGACAATCAGTACAAGAAAATGATTATAACATGACCACTATTTCTCTATCCTACACTGCATTACATTTACCATGATAATAACGATATTGATGATGCCTCTGGAATTTCATTATTATTGAGAACAACTTATCCCTAATCTAATATTGATTTGTCCTTTGTGATATACCTATTAATAATAATACCAGAATTTGTGTAGCGTCCTATCTAAAAATTACCCTAAGGCGCTTTACAACATAAAATACTAGATAAAAGTAGCAAAACATAAAAAATTAACCCTTATGCATATATATAACAATTATAAAATTAAATAATAATAATCTTGAATGCAGTTGATAGCAGACGGAAGAAATTAAAATGGAAAAGGGGGTGGTGTGAGTGCAGAAATAGGATGATACTGAGTTTGAGGCAGAAAAGATGCGATGGGGTTAGGAGGAGGGATACGAGAGAGAGGGCAGGGAATGAGAATGTCACATATGGTTCAATATAAGATTCCATTCTTCAGTTCACCATGTACAATGTATATGATATGTATATGTTTACATATATTTCTGTTACCATGTCACATCATCAGGTCGTCAATCGGTTATTCAATCAACTCGTATTGTTAGTATGCACATTTATATGACAATCAATCTATTGTATCAACAATCAACAGAATAAGTACTAGTTCATGTAAAATCCTATTTTTCTACAAAAGAAAAAATAACCACCATGAAAATAAAACTTTTCTTAATCACAGATTTAAAAAAAAAAAGATTTTCAAATGACAATATACACACATATGCAGTGACATGTTTTTGTAGGAGGTGGCGGATGGGGGGTTATGGAGTTGAACGCCATTTTCAACAATATTTCATTGATATCGTGGCATTCAGTTTTATTAGCTCACCTATTGCCATCACTTTTCGTCCGTCGTCTGTCGTCCGTCGTCCGTCGTTCGTCGTCCGTCAGTCACTATTTCACATTTTAATCTTCTCCTCAGAAACTACTGGGTCAATTGCAACCAAACTTTGGTGGAATGGTTCTTGAATGGCCCCCTTCGAAAATTGTGTCCGGTGATCCCGACTTCAAACCAAGATGGCCGCCAAGCTAAAAATAGAAAAAAGGGGGATGAAATTTCAATTTTCCATTGCTGCTTTAGTATAAGTCAAAATGAGCTCACATTTTAACTGCAGCTACATGGCAATGAGTAGTTTAACATATATTACGAGTTTTTCTGTGAAATTTTTCTTTCAGCCGATTTATACCGATTATGCAATTTAGGCATATTTTGATAAAAGATCACATTTAAATCTTCTCCTCTGAAACCGCTTAACCAAATTAAGCCAAACCTGGCAGGAATGGTCCCTGTGTGGGTCCCTTTCAAAATTGTGTCCGACAGTCCCGCCCTCCATTCAAGATGGCTGCTGTTACTAAAAATAGAAATTTCTTCAATTGTCCATTGCTCCTTTAGTGTAAGTCAAAATGAGCTCAAATTTTAACTGCAGCTAAAAGGCAAGCAGTAGTTTAACATATATTGCGGCTTTTTTCTGTGAAATTTTTCTTTCAGCCGGTTTATGCAAATTATGCAAATTATGCATATTTTGTACTCTTCGTCCTTTATTTCAAAAACTATAAGAGATAGATGTTAAATTTAACTGCATACATGTTCAGCATGTTAAGATCTACATACCCTGCAATTTTGAAGCAAATCCCATTACCCATTTTGGAGTTATTGTCTTTTTTCATCAAATTTTAAAATTTTTAATACTTTTCCTCCATTATTTCAAAAGCTATAAGAGATAGATGTCAAGTTTAACTGCAAAAATGTGCAGCATGTCAAGATCTACCTACCCTGCAATTTTGAAGTAAATCCCATTACCCATTTTGAAGTTATTGTCCTTTTTTCATCAATTTTTATTTTTATTTTAATACTTTTCGTCTGATATTGCAAAAACTATAAGAGATAAAGGTTAAGTTTAAATTGCAATAATATGCAGCATGTCAAGATCTACCTATCCTGCAATTTTGAAGTAAATCTGATTACCTATTTTGGAGTTGTTGCCCTTTTTTCATCAAATTTTCAAAATTTTAATACTTTTCGTCCTTTATTTTAAAAACTATAAGAGATAGTTGTTAAGTTTGAACTGCAAAAATATGCAGCTTGTCAAGATCTACCTACCCGGCAATTGTGAAGTAAATCCCATTACCAATTTTGGAGTTATTGTCCTTTTTTTTCATCAAATTTTAAAAATGTTAATACTTTTCGTCTTATATTTCAAAAATGATAAGAGATAGAGGTTAAGATTAATTGCAAAAATGTGCAGCATGTCAAGATCTACCTACCCTGTAATTTTGAAGTAAATCCCATTACCCATTTTGGAGTTATTGCCCTTTTTTCATCAACTTTTTAAAATTTTAATACTTTTCGTCTTATATTTCAAAAACTATAAGAGATAGATGTTGAGTTTAAATTGCAAAACATGTTCAGTATGTCAAGATCTATCGACCAAGATGGTTCCCACAGCCGAACTTAGCTTAACATAGGACCCTATGGGAAATTCACATAACAATCTTCTTGTCTGGAATCAGTTGCTCAATTGGAACCAAACTTTGATAAAATAGTCATTGGATGGTTCTCTTCCAAAATTGTGTCTGGTGGTCCCGCTCTTTGACCAAGATGGCTGCACAGCTGAACTTAGTTTAACATAGGACCCTATGGGAAATACACATAAAAACATCTTGCCTGGAACCAGTAGCTCAATTAGAACCAAACTTTGATGGAATAGTCATTCGATGGTCCTTTTCCAAATTGTGTCTGGCAGTCACGCTCTCCCACCAGATGGCCACTACAGTGCAGTTGCGTTGTTATTGAAAGCAGCTTTGATCCAGGTGAGCGATTACAGGCTCCTGGGAGCATCTGGTTGGTCGAGGTAACCGGAGAAAAGCACCGATCTGCCGCATGTCACTGATAAACTTTATCACATAACGTTGTGCCGAGTACAGCTCACCAGAGCTAATTTCGACATGCCTTGGTGGCATTGCACGCTCTTGTCATTACCTTAAATATATGCAGAGCTAAAGTTGTTGCCTTCGGTGCCAGACCTGACAGCTATGAATCCTATGATAACAATAGAATCTATACGGAGACGTAAAATAATTTATTGTGATTTTTAGTATGTTCTTGTTTTTCAAAGGGCCCACGTGGCTCAATGTGTTATGTAATTGGATTACCTAACAACTCATACAAGCCTATCACCAATACGCGTGGGTTCGCACCCGGCTTTGTAAATTGCCAAAAAGGGTGCACTCGACTCACAGTTCACCAGTTTTTTGCCCATGGTCGGTGGTTCTCTTCACTAAAATTGGTCGCCATGATATAGCTGAAATATTGCTGAAAATGGCGTTAAACACCAAAAATCAATCAATCTTGTTTTTCAATCATTAAGTTTTCTTTGTAGTGTTTTGTAGATTTTTGCTTCTCCAATTTTTCTTTTTTCTCTTTTGGTCATTGTATTGTTTGATCTTCGATTTAAGACTTCTGACTACCCCTTTGGTATCTTCACACTTTTGGCCATTGTATTGTCTTATCTTCGATGTACGACTTCTGACTACCCCATTGGTATCTTCAAATGTTTGGTCATTGTATTGTCTGTCGTTCGATTTACGACTGCTGATTACCCTTTCGTTATTTTGTAACTTTCTGAAACGTGACGTCATACATTCTGACATGAAGTAATCATGAGGTATTAACAAGGTTATTCTCCGTGGAAAGTGTTTTTATGCTCTCTGTCTATACAAATATATTCCAAAAACTACCCTTATGTGTACGACAACAGATCCAAACAAAATACATTTCATCTGCAGCCTGCTCCGTTTGCCTCGGATGCTTACTGACTTATAAATATATACAACTTAACTATGACTGCAATGTTTTGGGCCACCTATTGTGGCCATTTAATTTCCCTTTTATATAACTATTTGCAATATGAGTTATATCACGAGGCAAGGGTTGGTAACAACAATGGGACCACCATGACTTAAATCAAACCCCAATATATCTAAGCCAATATAAGCACATGTCTTTTCTTGCACAACATATGATCAGTTTATATGCATGAGTATAGAAAAATCATGTATTCAATTAAATCTGATGCATTTAGTAATCAATAAGCAACAAAACAACCAGACCTGTTAGAAAAATTACAAATAACATGACTTTTACTGACTAAAAATTCAGGAAATAAAAATGTTCTTGACAAACAATATCTTTTCCCAGCATGGGTGGTGGAGGGGATTTTTTGGGTGGATATTAAAATCCTCGAACAACTGTTTTCTTAATATGTGATATTTTCTTTCTTCAGCGTCCCTCGGAAATTGATCTGTCACGTGACTGCACGTCCAACTCGAGGCCTAGTTAATTATTCATGAGCATGTGGACCCGTACAAAAAAGGGATAGCCCCTTTAATCGTTAATAACGAACGAAAATTAATAGTTCGCATAAATCATGTTATTCTAGAGAATAAGCCACTTTTATTTAAATTTTCTTATTGAACAGTATTTGTTATTTTTGAGATACAGGGACCGGCAACAATCATTGGACGAAATGACCCAAAATGCCAATATACTAGTAGAAATTTGGGTCATTTGATGTCATGAAGTGTGATTGTTATCGTCACATGTCGCTTAACGGCCGAATGTCACTCACCGTGTATCGTACACGCATATTATTTTACCTCGTGCAAGCTTAAGGATCAAATATGTTTTTGTTCATTCTGAAATTTAGCTTTCTGTCATATTCTTCCCTGCACTTCCCACCCCCCACACACACACTCCATTATGTTTTGGCTTCCACTGTTTATGGTATAATATTACGTCCACAAACACATTTATGGATAGCTCACAATTTAATCAGTTTTATTGGTGTAGAAATCCACCGACCTGTCGCAAGTCACTGACAAACTATATCACAAAATGTTGCATCTAGTACATCTCTCCATGTGCAGGATTCGAACTCACAACTTCAGTGGTGATAGGCACTGATTGCAGAGCTAGTTGTGCAAGCGTACTTTTATTCCGGTATGTAGAATTTCCGGTTAGGATTAGGGTTAGGTTTAGGGTTAGGGTTAGGGTTAACATGGAAAAAATAACCTAATGCAATAATTCCTCTGGAAATTATACACTAGTGTAACTTGTCCTCTGGAAAGAATACACTGATGGAAAGAAAACACTGTTACATTATTTGACGTGAAAATATGGTAATAATGTCATCACACAGTTTAAATAGATCAATAATCGTCCATATAAATATTAATTTAACTATAAAGATGATTCATTGCGAAATAAGATTATGAACTCTCTGTATAATTTTTGATCAATCTGATTTTCCCCATCGCTCTCATGTTGAGTGATAACATTTTAACATTGCGGTAATTCAATCGTTAATCACACTTGAATAAATGGCAAAGAGGTTAGAGTTAAACAAAATATAAGAAAATGTAAACAAAAAAAAATGTAAAAGGGGGAGGGGTGTAATTCCATGTCACAAGTGCCTGTGACCTAATGTAGAGCGCTTAAGTGCAAATTAAATGAATGTACATTGTAAGTAGATTTAAGTATGAAATAAGTTTTAATTGACACTTTAATATAATCGTGGGTTGTACAACCCAGTCCTCGTTGTTATCAAATTCATTTGATCTAATTTTATAGACATTTGAAATTACCACGTATATACTAATACTAATACTAATACTTTATTGGCACAAACTCATCAACAATAAATGGTTAAGGCCCATGATACAAAATAATGTTGATACATGAATATGAACATACATTATTCAGTTATAATAATGGTACATGTACATTAATAATATATATAATTATAACAGATTGTTCCTAATACTCAAACAGCTTGATATGAAAGGGGAAGTCAATCTGAGAATTGTATATGAATTATTGTTTAATAGAAAGCTAATTGTATTGCTGACATTGTCTATATTTTTGTTTTCTAATATATTTGATATTTTTCCATCAAATATAGTTCTTTGGGTATTGAAAAAATTGCATTGTAAAAGAAAATGTTTTTCATTTTCAATTTTGTTTGATTTACATAAGGGGCAGTATCTTTCATTTCTAGGAATGTTCAGATGTCTTCCTCGTTCAATCATTAGTGGATGAGCACTAATACGTATTTTACATACTGCAGCTCTATCTTCCCAATTTTTTAAAATATCAACATATGGCGATCTTTTACCCATTTTGTAGACACTCTGAAAAAATTCTAATTTTTGTGACTCACAAATTTTTGCATTCTGAGTTTGCAAACATTGGTCATGCATATTTTGCTTAATAAGGCTAAGATAAGGTTTAATAAAAGAAATATCATTCATAATATATGAAAGGCCAAGGCCATTTAGTATATTTTTAGTATATCACATGACACAAAGTTAAACTAATGATTATCAGCTAAAACAGTCATATGAATTTCTGGAATTCTTTGTTTCATTTTTACTTCCGTTTTAGATAAACGTGAAGTCGATAAATCTTTAGACAAAACTGTAAGTACAAATAAATAT
>MJUT01031811.1:349109-359337 GCA_002080005.1 Gigantidas platifrons
ATACAATTTATATTCTTATTTAGCATTCTAACATGACCTCACTCTTTCCCTTTGTTTAAAAAAAACAGAATTATTTCTTTGTTTTATCTCATTAGCCCATGCGCCGATGAATATGACTGACGTTTCCATTGGCAGCATACACTGTGACCCGAATAATGCCGATAGAGGGCGCAGTATTATTCGAGATACATAAACTGTGTGCGACATTTTCCGCAAGCATATTTATAAATTACCGTCTTCCAATCAAAGTATACTACCGTATTTGTACACTTAGACATATCAGAATCGAAATAAATCATGGAAGCCAGAATGTGTTTTGAGTTTTAGGGGGCTATTAGTCAATTTTATCCCTCGCTTCTGGGTCGGGATAAAATACTAATATCCGCCAATCCATGTTAAAACTCCCAAAACATTCTGGCTTCCATGATTTATTTCTTAAATGAATCATCTTTACGGTTAAATTAATATTTATATGGACGATTATTGATATATTTAAACTGTTTTCAGATATTTTGTGTGATTACATTATTACCAAATTTCCACGTTAAGTAACACATCGATGATTATTTGTGCTTATTGTACCGTAATGCACAATTAATATTCATATTTAATTAGAAGTCTTTCAGCTATATCATGGCGACCAAATTTAGTGGTGGAAGAAGCCGAAGTTCCCGGAGAGAACCACCGACCATGGGCAATCAACGGGTAAACTTTATCACTTGCGGCTGCGAGTCGAGTACACCCTTTTTGTAATTTACAAAGGCGTGCGCGAACCCACGCATTACTACTACCTAACTCATTGAGCCGATTTTGACTATTATGTTATTATGTCCTTTTAAATGATATGTCTTTCCGGTCCTTTGATAATAAGCGTACCTGATGAAGGTTATTCCGGGTACGCGTTGTGCGCACTAAATTAAGGTATTTATTAAAATGTAGTTCAGTTGTTTCTAAGACAAAGTGTACTCCTATGATTTGTAGAAATATGTAGTTGCTCACTATATCGAACAAATCTCGTTATGCACTTTTATGCCAACAATTGTGGCTCGATAGTCACATTCTTGTGTGCATTATATTATTTTTGAATGTATAATTTTGCCTAAGCATTTTATCTTGGAATACACTTTTTGTATGCATACCCTTTTTTTCTCAAAAAGTTAATCTCCTTATAAACATTTTCTACGTATAATTTTAAGAAAAGTTTTTTTTCTAGGTGTACACATTTTGCCAAACTCTTTTACAAAGTCAACGGTTTTTTTACACTCTCTCATTATTCTCTACCAATGTTCAAAGTTTCTCAATAAAAAACGGAAATAGGATTGTCAAAGAATTGTTCAGATCATATACAGTACTGACTATGAGAGTACCAGAAATTTTAATCGCAAACTGTAACGAAATATTCCGGGAAAATAATCTGAGACATGGACATAAGTATTTGTCACCTTCGATTATTTACTATATATTTCATATAAAACTACATTTTTTCAAAAAAATATTTTAAAGCTATATCTGGGCATATTTTTTATGAAATTTATCTCAAGACACGTAGAGGTCTTCGAATTTTATTTCTTTATCTGATAGTAGTTTTTCTCGGCATGTTTTTTTGTTTTCTGGTAATTTAAACACAAATGTTGATTTTTCCGATTTTATTTTTGTTAGAATATATGACAAATTTGACGTCAGAAAACAAAACAAATATTGTCTTTAAAATCAAAAGAAAATAAAGGCAATCTGATGGAAAATCATGCTGAAAAAAACAATTAATCTTTTAATATGTCTGCAACTTCTGGTGCAAAAATGATCAAAATCCGTTTTGAAATGACTTCACAACAATTTTTGTGAAAAATGTGGTTTGATATGAAATATATTGCGTAAAATCGAGGATGACGAATATTTATGTCCATTGACTGTACATGTATTGGCATTCACCATAATATAAATACATATACAAATGTATATTAGAATTTTTAGATTACTGCGTAAGTGAGTGAGTGATTGTTGTTCATCGCCAAATGAGGATTTTTTTTCTAGCTATACCATGGCGAGAGCAAGTTACATTCCATAAGATGATGTCTGCTTTGTACTAGATAAACATACGGAGTTGTTTATAGTGCTAGTTCACTACAATAGCAGTTCACTGACACAATTATTCTGATTTCGAGCCGAATAGTTTTTGCGTTTTCTCCTTGCTGTGTCTAGTTAGCGGCGAAGCAACATATGTCAATTTTATAGCTTTTGGTTTGACCCGACCGCGAACCCACGATCTACCACACTCGAGGCTAGTACACCACCGATACGCTTTGAAAAATCGATTAGGTATATACATTCAGTTATACATGTAAATTATATATATAATAATATAATAAATAATTCATATAGTATATTGTATGTGTTTATAATACATTTGTATTAGGTAACAACCAACTTTATCTGAAGGTCATAATATAATAAATAATTCATATAGTATATTGTATGTGTTTATAATACATTTGTATTAGGTAACAACCAACTTTATCCGAAGGTCATAATATAATAAATAATTCACATAGTATATTGTATGTGACATAGTACTTTATCTAAAGGTCATATCTTTTAGGTATAGGTGACCTTGTACAGATCTTCTCTGCTGTTTATTCTTTTATTAGAAGCACCCAGCGCTTTAACTAATGTACTAGCATACTCACTCCAGTCAATGTTGTTTTTTTGTTTGTTTGAAACTCTTCTTCTTCTTTATTCCACCGTATTGAACATATTATTTCGCCGTATTCTTCTTAATACTTTATTTTTACCGTCTAAATATTCCCCTATATTGAACATATTATTTCACGTTATTCTTCTTTTTACTTACTTTATTATTATTATCTAAACATACTATGTTGTAAAATGTATTTGTATAATTATCGACATTATGTGAAATCATTTTTTGTTTTATGTTTTAGTAAAAGGGAAAGGATTTCACTAATGCTGTTGTAACTTGTGTCCAATCCCATTTGCAACTTTTATGCAAATAAAATATGTTTAAGCTAAACCTTGTACAGATATTGTTTTAGCCCTTCGGTTTCGTGATAAAGATTATTAAAGAAACGCATCGTGCGTAGTAAATTTTATACCTGCCTTTTTAAATTTAACTCTCTTGAGTGAAGATATGTCGTAACCCACGGGCACCTGAAGGAGAATCTATATTACCTACCAAACACATTAAAACTGTCATCATTATTTAACAAAAAGAAACCTGAAACTATTCGCAAATTATGTAAGCTTATTGATATAATAAATAAGAAAATTAGTTCCCCTTGAAAAAATCCATGACATCATGTATCATTCGTATTTAACGTTTAAACATTCTTTTCATAATTTGTATTCAATGTACACCCATAATCTTGATAATTGATGTAATGATATGTATTTACTTTGTATTGATTTGAACACTCTCACTATGTAACCTTTGTAACATTGGTTTAGAGAATAAAGTTATTATTATTATTTATTCAATCAAATGTATGATAAATAAATGAGATTGAGTTATCTATAGGCAGGTTTATTTGCAAAGTTTCAAAACTGAAGGAATACAACAGCCAGGTAGGCCCAATGCCTATGAGAGGGGGCTTGGGCGGTACATCGGACCGGGTCCCGGAGAGCTATGAAGGGGCCTGTGAATCTCTGAAGGATCAACTTAGCAAGTAACACCCTGCTGCATTAACTGAATATGTTTGTCCTTTCTTTGTATAAAGTATATCTTATCTGGACATTATGTTGTACAGGAAATAACGCATCTAGAGTTTACCAGTGGTTTTATTGGTCCTCAAATCCTCAATTTTGAATGAAGTATCAGCCTGTCCACGGGGCCCTAAAATAGCCTTCCTTCGCCTTGCATCATTGCATTTGTAGGCCCCGAGTATGCCTATGAAAGAGATCCAACATGTTGTGTTTTAATAGTACAGAATATGACTCGTATATATTGTCTACAATACCTATAGAGGGCCCTGGTGGCTCCGTGAGTTTGATAGTTGGATTACCTGATGCAAGCCTATCACCAATACGGCGTGGGTTCGTGCTCGGCTTTGTAAATTATAAAAAGAGTGTACTTGACTCGCAACCGCAAGTGATAAAGTTTACCAGTTGCTTCCCCATGAGCGGTGGTACCCTGCGGGTACTCCTGCTTCTTCCCCCACTAAAACTGGTCGCCATGATATAGCTGAAATATTGCTGAAAGTGGCGTTAAAGACGACAAATCAACCAATACCTTAAACAATGAAATTCCATCATCAATATCGCTATGATCATGATAAAGGTAAGGCAGTGTAGGATAGGGAAATAGTGGTCAATTTATAATCATTTTCTTGTACTGATTGTCAAATGGCAATAAAATGTTATACTTGTGACAATTGTGTAGGTAAGATAGAGACACTAAAACTGGATCTATTTACAGTGAAATTTGTCTAAACCGAATCCTAAAAAACTGAAATTCTGTATAAACCGAACTTTAAATAAAGTCCTAATGTAGGAGATATTTGTTCATTTAATATCATAAAGCCAACACCAATAATAGGTTCATCTTAAACATGCTTCACTGATCACTGTAGTTTCTTATGCGATCATAAATAAATTTAAAAAAAGGAAGCTAGGAATTACATTGTTGTATTTGAAATTGGGAGATATTTCAAATTATTCCAAGAAAAGAGAAATTGAGAGTTTGTGATTCTGTAAATATTGAGGATGAAATACATTAAAACAAAAAATTGTATTATATTCTGACATTGTTAAATTTCCAAATATGTTATCAAATCTGATTAAAAATACTACACAGAAAACTAAAGATCGAGTAACATTAACGCCCACTAAAAACCGGGAAAACTCAGGTGCACCAGGGTAATCTGTTCCTGTTCTATTAATGACAGGTGTGGGTGGTCAAAAATACCAAGTTTAAAACAAAATATGCTGAATAAATCAATCATTCCAAAAAATCTCAATCAGCTGTTTTTATACCTAGGAGAAAGAAATACTACAGTTTAGCTATTATATGTTTCAACTGCCAATGACCAACTACTTTAATTGTCTATAGTGACAAGACAAAAATCACTCTTACCCAGATTAAGAAGATCTTGAAGCTAACAAAGATGTAATCAGAATCCGTCAATCGAAGAAGAACAGACAACACAAAAGAAAACGGCCAAAAGGACAAACAACGATCTACAAAACATGACACAGAAAACTTAAGAATGGACAACATGCAAAACACAAAAACCAGGGATGAACTCATGTAGGTAGTTCCTGTTCCACATGTGACACCCGTCGTGTTTATCTAGTTACGAACCCGGTGATGAGTCATGAATGAGGAAAGGACCATATTGTGATAAAAACAAACGAAACATATCCGTGGTTATTTATGACACAGATACTCCTTAACCATTAACCAAGTCATGGTGGCGACCATTGAACTTTCCAAGTGATGAGTTCAACATAAACACAAGGAACCCTTGGTTCAGTAGCTAACTCATAAAATTTGTTTGGTTATTGTCCGAGAAGTAACTAAAACATATATCATAGCAAACCACATCACTTTATATCGAAAGAAACCGTTTTTTTGTTACAAAAGATGATATTTCACGAGTTTCCTCTGACAAGTGGCCGTTGTGGTCGTGATCGTATGATAATAAGTGGTTAACGATGTTTTTAAAACGAGAGGACTTTTCTCAGTCATCTCTCATCGAAGCCCTGAGATGAGAGATGACTGAGAAACGTCCTCGAGTTTTAAAAACATCTTTAATTATTTTATCGCTATTTTGTATTCATAATTAAATATTTTTTGTTGAGATACTGACATTTTTTTTAAACACAATTACTATTTTATATCGTTAATCACTTATTATCAAGGATTTGGTAATGTGAAGTCAATAAGTTATATCGTCATATTTAAGTATTTAAGAAAACAGCGGTAATACTACGTGCTTCCTTGACAACGCTTAGTTACTGGCGATAATTTTCCATCTCACTACTAGCGTGTGATGGGAAATTCTCAGATCAGCAAGATCAAAGAAAAATACCGCAAATTAGCGATAATTGGATTTATAACTACCTAGGCAATCAGTGCATTTCACCACTAACGTTGTGAATTCGAATCCCGCATAAATGAGATGTACTCGATTCAACATAAAGTTTGTCAATGACTTGCGGTGTGTCAGTGGTTTCCTCCGGGTATTCCGGTTTCCTTCACAAATAAAACTAACCGCCACGATATAATTAAACAGTACATTGAAAGTGACATTAAATACCATAACCCTAACCTTAACCCTAGTCATTTTAAGGTTGAAAGGCAGAAAATAAAAGTCACTTTTGAAAACGAGTTTATTTCTTATATATATGTTGTATAATAATTCCCGGAATTTGTCCCTGTATTTCATTAGTATCGCTTGATGAAAAGGAATGTCTTAAAAATGTTATATATAGTTCATTTAATGCTACAATCTCTTTGTATGATTTTCCAGTAAAAGCTTTAGGTCCTTTCATGTTCAGTTGTATTGTGTATCGTGTATTCTTTTTCACGAGAAGAGGCTTTCCCCACATAACTGGATATATTTTCACTCCCTTTTTAGAATATACACATGTGTTTATAGACCTCAACACTTCAGCAGACTTTAAAATAGTAAGACTTATATCGTGCCTTCCTGCATAAGTATTTGATCCAAACACGTTTATTCCTAAAATGATGCAATCAAGGTTTGTGCTAAAATCAAGGCAGTCGTTATTTCCATCATGATTCCAGAACCCGGAATTGGAAGTGTCACATCGGTGAAATACCATATGTTCCATATGTTCTATATTTCGCAACTTTGTTGGGAACACGGTGATCTCCTCGTCATCGAGAGACTGGTAAACTTTTACTATTTTGTCCAAAGTCAGTAAACTCTTTTTGGAAACATTCTCAGTAAAATATTTTCGTTCAATTATAGGAAATCTGACAAGATACAGCAAATCTCCTAAGACCTTTCTGATATTTTCATCATTTACTGTCAGATTTTGATCTTGACATCTGTTTGTGCTCCAATCTATTATTTTCTGATAAATAATCTCCTCTTTACACATTAGATCATCTGATTCTATGACTAATCGTAGACACTCTGGCGACAAGCTGAGAAAACTTTTTGATTCAAGACAGGGTTCACCGATGTTTAGAATAAACGTGAGAGCAATCTTCTTTAGATCATCGAGATGGAAGTCATGTGCTGTCTGTAGGACAACACAGGCGCGTTCTTCATCCACACTGGATTGCAGATAATGACTGCATTTATCTTTAATATTGTGTACCATATATTTCTCTGATCCATACATCAATCCACTTACGTTAGAGGCATCGACTTCTATACTATCTGTGTAGATATACCTGTAACATTATAAAAAGAATGTATAGGCAGTGATGGTTAATAGTTCACACCAATATCAACAACGCGGACAATCATCTTTAAACAGTGATGGTCAACAATTCCACGAATATCAACAAAGCGAACATCACCACTAAACAACAAACTGTTACAAAGCAAGCAATCACCTCTAAACAGTGATGATAAACAATTCCAACAAAACAAACAATCACTGTAATCTGAAATGAACTCACTGAACACCAAAAGACAACGACATATGACGATGGATAACCGGGACAGACACAACAAAGGGTCAAACCGGTTAATGGGACCCAACCTTCCTCTTTTGATAACGGATTCTCCAACGGCATTTCATACAAACAAACAATAAACAAATCTGCACAGATTCGCATTAATGTGAATAACAACATAAACATGGACTGTACATTAGTAGGGTCAACGAATGTTTGTAGTTAACTGACTACTAGTTAGGAAGGACGGATCTGTTGGATTGATTTTGATTTTTGGTGCTTAACGCTACTTTCAGCAATATTTCAGCTATATCATGGCGATAAGCTTTAGTGGTGGAAGTAGCCGGAGGATCCGGAGAGAACCACCGACTATGGGCAAGCAAGTCGAGTGCCCTTTTTTTTGTAATTCACAAAGACGGGCGTAAACCCACGCCGTATCGGTGATAGGTTTGTATGAGTTGTTAGATAATCCAACTACCTAACTCAGTGAGGCACTCGGGCCATCGAATCTGTTGGTGAAAGACCATTACTCATACATGTTTATGTAATATAATGGACATGTATACTGTCTAATATGTAGATATATATCTACAATGGAATTCCTAATGTTTGTTGGCTGGTAGCATGGGTTTTCATCTTGTCCATACAGATATTTAAGGATTTATCGCAATTTTTGTTCGGTTCTTGAAGAAATAACCTAAATCAGGTTGTACACACCGTGTAACCCGGGTTAGGCAAGCGTGTGTACAATCTGACTGAGGTTATTTCGAATGAACAGAAAAAATAATTTCAATCAATCCTTATAAATTAATTCAAACTTTTTTTGTTATGATATTGAAAAATATATTTATTTTTTCAAAATAAGGCAAATAATTGGAAATAAATTTAAATAACCCAAAAGGCGCCTCATTTACAGAAATCACCTAATGACAACGGCCTTGAGAACGACGACTATTTTTCGTTTCCGTATATTGACAAATAACCTCAACTTTTTAAAATAATCAAAATACGTATAAAATAACATGTGATTCTAAAATTAATCTACATTTTGTATATGTGAATGATTGTAGCATAAAATTCTACTCTATCGAGTGCACCTTTGGCACATTTCCCATTTTATTCTAAAATAATACGTGTGATACCTTTCTATACGAGTTATTTCCCTTGTGACGGGTTGAATGGCATCCAGTCTAGCAAGGGTAATGAAAAAGACAACGAATCTGAATATTTTTGTCATAATTTGTAGATATTTTCAAAACCTGGTAAAAAATGATAAGATAACTTTATAGCAAATAGATAATTCACAAGTAGTTACAATATTACAATATTGAAAAGGGTATCGAGGAAAATGTAAAAATGTAATTATAAGTATTGAATACAATCTTTTGTAGTTTTATATCAAACCTTTCGTTTTCAGAAATACATTTTTATATGACGCGCTTCCACTCTTCATAAAAAATAGTACTCTGATCAAAGCTTTTACACGCCCCCAAACTACAAAAGATTGCATTCAATTCTTGAAAGATCCACTGAAGTACGAGATGTGATACACTAATTCTTAAAGAGACAAATCAACACTTACTTTAAAAAGTTGTGAGTTCGAATCTCGATCAGAGCGAGGTGTACAACACTATGTGATAAAGTTTGCCAGTGACTTGCGGCAGGTCGGTGGTTTTCTCCGGATCTTCCGTTATCCTCCACCAATAAAACTAACCTCCTCTATATAACTGAAATAGTGCTATAATTGGCGTTCAACACCATCAAACAAACACAAACTTACTTTAAAATGTCTTTAAAGATATTGGCTTCAATATCAGGTATGCTGACGTCACCCGTCTCTGCCATTGGTCCATCAAGCATACTATAAAACACCGGGCTGGCACTTGCCAACAGAAATTTGTGCGCCTTGATTGGCGTTCGGTTGGCCCCAACGTGAAATGTGACGTCACACATCAGCTCATTTTGTAGCATGTAGTTCATACGGTCTGGTAACGTCTTTCCAAACTGCCAGTCATTCGTTGTGTCCATGACGCTTTTAAAAATAGAAATATTTGTAAAGATAAAAACATGTTTGGCAGTGCAATAATTATTTCCGCTATTATGATAGAAAGGTGACGGGAATATTAAATGTGAATTCCTTCAAATTGTGTATGCTTGTTTATTACCACTCGAAGAAGGGCATATTGTTGTAAATCTCGTGATCTAATCGGCAAACATCGGGTGATTCCGTTGATCTTCTAGATGAGGAGCGGAATCGACCTTCAATAATCGTCGCTCAACATTGAAAATTGACATAAAAGATCCAGTAGTACCACGACGGGTGACACTAGTGGAGCAAGAACTGCTTAACCTTTCGGAGCGCCTGAGCTCATCCTTGGTTTTCAGTGGGGTGTGTGTTGCTCAATCTCAGGTGTTCTGTGTAGCGTTTGTAGGTCGTTACGTGTCCTTTTTTCTTTTGGCCATTGTAATGTCTGTCTTTTTTCTTTTGGTCATTGTATTGTCTGTCTTTTTTCTTTTTGTCATTGTTTTGTCTGTCTTTTTTCTTTTGGTCATTGTATTGTCTGTCTTTTTTTCTTTTGGTCATTGTATTGTCTGTCTTTTTTCTTTTGGTCATTGTAT
>MJUT01031811.1:365740-390703 GCA_002080005.1 Gigantidas platifrons
CCCCCCCCCCCCCCTGCAAGTTAAATGGTCGGTCCCTAAGCAAACCAAGTCAGCCTTGGAGAAATTTTCACTTCCACGTCTTTTTTTGTTGTTGTTGAGCAAACGATTTCTGACATTGTTTTACAAAGAATACTATGGAATTATGGGATACTATCCACTGGTTAAGCTACTTAACCACTGGTTAGTTAACCACAGCACTATCCAATGGTTGAACAACGTAAAATTGTCCACCGGATACGGTACCACTGGTTAGCAATTTTATCCATTGGTTAGCCTAACCAATGGATAACACTAACCAAAGTTTTGAGCAACCCAGTCCAGATTGACAAATATCCGTTTTCCTGAATGTAAAAATATTCTACAGTGGAAACTTAGTAGCTCGAACTAGAAGGGATCATCCATATGTCCTAGAAATGTATGCTGTTCGAGTAATTGCTGGTAAATTATATGGAATGATTTCACCTGCGGGACTACAAAAGTGAATTGAGAAATGGGTGGTGTTCGAACCATTCGCGTTCGAGAAATCAAGATTTAACTGTAGTTGAATTTGAACATATGTCCATTTCCATTCAGTAAAGGTAATAAGATTTGATTTTGATTTGAGTTTTGGTGTTTTAGCGCCACTTTCAACAATATTTCAGCTATATCATGTGAACCAGTTTTAGTGGTGGAGGAAGCCGGAATACCCGGAGAGAACTCCGACCATGTGCAAGCAATTGGTAAACTTTATCACTTGCGGCTGCGAGTCGAGTGCACCCTTTTTTGTTATTTAAAAGCCGGGCGCGAACCCACGCCATATTTCATGAATTTTTCAGACTCATAAAAGTTGTTTGAAGTACTAAAAATGCACACCCTCGTGTTTTACTTATTTTAACTGTTTAAATCAAAACTGGGCATCAGAAATTGCATTAAGATGGGTTTTGGGGGGGAGTGTCATTAATTATTTGTCATGAGCCTAGGTACAAAAATTTTGATTTGTTTTGCTTTATGATATAAACTAGTGTCCCTTTCTCTATGATCATTTCAGTGATCAAATGGTCGTCCGTTAAACTTTATGTTTGAAGTGCATTTTTCCATTTCAAACAATATTCTTACTATGTCACTAGGTTTGTCTTTTTTTTTTTCTGGTGCATTTATAACACACTGGCTGAAAAGGTTTACTTTCCACTTTTTTTTTTAGGTTTAAATCTCCCGCTTAATAGGCCTCTCGATATGAAATGGATTGGCCGTGCGTAGAGAAGAACAAGCTAAAAAAGTTCCGAAAATCTTTCCGACCAATGAAATAACTCGAAACAAAATATGCTCGGTAAACCTCCTGAAACGGCACGAGTGGAGGAAAGTTGGATGTGTCGTCGAGAATAAACTTGAATTTCATCAATAAATATGTGTTGTTCGTACGTATCAACTAGATAGGAATGAAGGGAAATCATTTTGGAGACGAGGACAAGCAAGGGTTCTTTTGAAAACGAGGATTCCCTCTTCGTATTTTGACGATTGTTTCTTACCTTTAGGTTTATTTAAGTAAAACGGCAGCTGGACCTAGAAACAAAAGTTAGTAGAACGAGAGAGTTGTAACACTAAATGTTGTAAAATATGGATAAATGGCACAAAGATGTACTTCCAGACAAAGATATATACTATAATCGCGGGAGGGACCAAATGAGGAAAGGGGGATCCGGAATTCGAGTGCCTGTGAGTATAATATTATACAGAGATTTCGGCCGTATATAGACATTTTGGGTCATTTCGTGCGATGATTGTGCCCGGCCCTTGCATCTCAAGTATAACACAAACTGTTAAATAAGAAAATAAAAAACACTGTTCACGAAGAATAACCTTGTTACTTCACTTCATATTATAATATTACAAAATCTAAGACAAAAATGAACAAATAAGTGAAATCCAGTATGGACACTTGATTACATGCTAATAAAGTCTACTGCAAAATTTGAGGTTCCGTATTAAAAATGTTTAGTCATTGTTGAAGGGGAGATAATTATATGAAAACTATACATTTATCGATTTTGATTTACAAGACCTACCATTTCGATATTTGATTTTGGAATTTTTCCTACAGCGTGGTATTTTTTGTTTTTGTTTTTGTTTTATTTTATTATTTACATCAAATTACAAAAGTTCAAATAATATTGTTATTAAATTCCCCTCCCCCTCTTTTTCCACAAAACAGAAAAAAATATTAAATAAATTAAACTTAATCTTCGATGCCTTTACATAGCTTAAATTTATCAAGATTTTCAAGATTTATTTGATAACGCTCAGACACAATATATGTGTTACATGAGGTCAACATATAAAACAAATTTTACATAAATGATGAAATGAACAGATAACAGTTATAACACATGGTAAATACAATACATAGTAAATACAATTCATGGTTGATACAACACATGATTATTTTCCTTGAAATAAGTGAATAAATAAATACAATTTTATAAGATGCTAACAAGTTTCCTTATAAAACATGATATTTTGATATATATAAATTAGTATTACAAAAAGATAAAAGTCTTTTGACTATTAAGTCACTTGGTTATGTTGTGTAGTAATTTGGAATAAGTTTTTTTCTTAAATTTAATAAATATGGGAAATTACAAATAAATAGGTAATGCAATTCATTTCCAATTTCTTCATTACATAAATGACATGAACGATTTTCTCTTGGGATATTTTTTCATCGTCCCATTTCTATAGGAATTTTTATATTACATGTGCGCAGTTTTGTTATCCTTATTCTTTTGTTTTCAGAGAGTCTAGTTAAATAATTTTCAAAAGTAAAATATGTTTTGAAGTTGGAATAAAACTGTCCTCGTGAGGAATTTATCATTTCACTCGTCCACCTTTGAATAAATTGATCTGTTAGAGTTTGATTTAAGAGTAATTTAATGCGAGTATAATCAGAACTGTCCTGGATGTGGAAAATATAGCCAAGACCCGAGTCATTGAAAATTGATTCAACATGGTTCAACCATTTGAAGTTTTGAACTCCATTATTTTTTAGACTCAACAATAATCGATATATAGAGCTACTTAATTTTTCATTTTGAAATAATTTGTTCCAATATGACACCATTCTCATCTTTACCTTAATTTCTAAAGGAAACCTACCCAGTTCCCCATACACCATGAAACTAGGTGTTGTAGTTCGAACTTTGAGTATTCGTTTGCAAAACTGTAAATGGACTTGTTCAATTATTTTTATATTTTCATACCCCCATATTTCTGACCCGTAAAGTAAAATTGGTTCAACCATATCATCAAAAAGTTTAAGCTGTAAGTCAATCGGAATACATTGATTTCTAATACTCTTATAAATACTAAAGAGTGATTTTTGGGCTTGGCGAGCTAGTTTTTTTTTTTTCGAGTCTCATTAAAATTGCCATTGTATTTAAATATTAATCCAAGATAAGAATATGAATCTACAATTTCTAGTGTTTTATTTTGTAACTTAAACTCATATTTTAATCGTATTTTTCCTTTACTAAAAATCATTACTTTTGTTTTATTTACATTTACTTCTAGTTATTTGGCTTTCAAATATTTTGACACTGAGCGTCACCTGATGAAAGTTATTAGAGTAACGCATCGTGGCACTACATTAGATATCTACGTTTTAGGGACCGGTCATTATTTATCTCCGTGGGGGGCGGCAAAAGGTAGGGGGGGTCCTGAAATAATTGGAAATTGATAGAGGGGGGCCACTGCTTTTCTGGTTGATCAAGCAGGGGGTCATGATTTTTTTCATGCACTATAGATCTATAGATAAAGTTATTTTTTGGAAACAACTTTGGTGTTAGAATCATAATGTTTGCACTGTGAATACTTTCTAAATTGTCTTGTTGTATTATAAAGTATTTTTTAATTTGCAAAAATTGCTGTTATTATAATACTGTTGATTTGAGATTAATTGTGAAACTGATGATTAAAATAATATTTCAATATATTAAAAAAAAAATATTGTTATAGTACATTGTATTGATGGCAAAAATTCTTGATGCAGCTTCTTTAAATAGTGGGCTCCTGGCTTGCTGAAGACTGTGAAGACAAACAAAATACAACAAAGTGACTTAAGGGTATCCTTTTCATTAGATGTGGTTGTGGTTGCCTTCGTCAACACAGAAGGACCTTTAGTTCCATTCCCTAAGAGCTACTATCCTTGTTAAGAGTAATTTATAACAACATATAAAATTAGAAGCCTTTCAGCAATAATCAGGAAAGGGGGGAGAGGTCAAAAGATTTGAAGTAGATGAAAGAGGGGGGTTG
This sequence comes from Gigantidas platifrons, assembly GCA_002080005.1. Taxonomy (NCBI): domain Eukaryota; kingdom Metazoa; phylum Mollusca; class Bivalvia; order Mytilida; family Modiolidae; genus Gigantidas; species Gigantidas platifrons. The sequence continues at coordinate 370,025 of MJUT01031811.1, forward strand.
AAAATTTTAACACAACTTCAAATTGGGGGTGGTGTCAGCTATATTGGCTCATTGCAAATTTACATGTTGCCGCCCTTCCCCCCACCCTCTTGGATATATATAATGACCGGTACCATAATGACAAAACCTTTGTTCTGTTGATTTCTATTTGTAACGTTCATGTTCAAAGCAGAGTGCATTGTTGACTATCAACGTATGTTACTATAGTCTAAAAGGCCAATGTGTTGAAATCTTCAAACTATTTACTTTCAGAAGAAGAAAAAATACGAGATGAAAATTCTGTCCTAGACGATCAGAAATTACAAGTATCAGTGTAACGTACTTCTACTTCGACTTCATAAGAGGCCGTCTTCAAATAATTGAAGATTCTACCAATGTACTAGAGGTACCACGCTTCAGACACTATATAATTAACAAATGTGTTTATATATAGTTAATTCTTATATCCACTTCCATTATATATTTATTAGTACTTACAGTTTTGTCCAAAGATTTATCGACTTCACAGCGCTTTATCAGAAACGAAAGTAGAAATGAAACCAAGATTTTCGTAAAATCATGAGACTATGTTTAGCTGATAATCATTAGTTTAAATGTGTGTCATGTCATGATGTGATATACAGGTGTTAATGTAAATCATCTATAATTAGATCAAATGAATTTGATAACAACTAGAACCGAGTTGCACAACCCTCAATTAAATTTAAATGTCAATAAAAACTTAAATTACACTTCAATTCACTTAGAATGTACATTCATTTAAATTGCACTTAAATACTCTACATTAGGCCACATGCACTTGTGGCACGGAATTACAACCCTCCCCTTTTTACATTTATTCAGGTGTCACTCCACATGATAGCGATGGCGAAAATCAGATTTATCAAAAAATGGGGTGAGGGGGGGGGGGTATACAATTATAGAGAGAGATTATAATCTTATTTAACAATGAATGATCTTTACAGTTAAATTAATATTTATAGGCACGATTATTGATCTATTTAAATTGTTTTCAGATATTTTGTGTGATTACATTATTTCCAAATTTCCACGTTATACAACATCGATGGTTATTTGAGTTTATTGTACCGTAATACACAATTAATATTAATATTTATTAATAAATATGCCTACGTTTATACTGTTGTCGAGTACAACATTATATGCATGTGCTTAATCCTATAAAAAAATATTTATGTTTGCTGCCGTCGTGGTAGTGATCGTATGGTAGTTGGATTTACAACTACTTGTGCACTCAGTGCCTATCATCACTGGCGTTGTAAGTTCGAATCCCGCACATGGAGAGGTGCACCACATACAACATTTTGCAATATAGTTTGTCAGTGACTTGCGACAGGTCGGTGGGTTTCTACATCAATAAAACTGTTTAAATTGTGAGCTATCAATAAATGTGTTTGTGGACATAATATTATATCATAAACAGTTGAAGCCAAAACATAAAGGAGTGGGGAGGGGGAGAGGAAGGGTGCAAGGAAGAATCTGACATAAAGCTAAATTTCAGAATGAACAAAAAACATATTTGATCCTTGCACGAGGTAAAATAATATATGTGTACGATATACATTGAGTGACATTCGTCCGTCAAACAATAGGGGACGGTAACAATCACACCTCATGGCATGAAATGACCCAAATCTCTACTATTATACCGAGTATATTAGTATATAGAGATTTGGGTCGTAAATAGGCATTTTGGGTCATTTCGTACGATGATTGTTACCGTTCCCTGTACCTCAAAAATAACAAACACTGTTCAAAAAGAAAATAAAAATAAAAACACTTTTCACAAAGAATAACTTTGTTAATACCCCCTGATTACTTCATGTCAGAATGTGTGACGTCACGTTTTAGAAAATTACAAGATACCGAAAGAGTAATCAAAAGTCGAAAATCTAAGATCAGACAATACAATGGTCAAAAGTCAGAAGATACCAAAGTGTTAATCAGAAGTCGTACTTCGAAGATCAGACAATACAATGGCCAAAAGTGTGAAGATACCAAAGGGGTAATTAGAAGTCGTACATCTAAGATCAGACAATACAATGGCCAAAAGAGAAAAAAAGAAAAATTGGAGAAGCAAAAATCTACAAAACACTACAAAAAAACTTAATGATTGAAAAACAAGAACACACTAAAAACCCAACTAAATTAGTTTACGTCTCCGTATGGATTCTATTGTTATCATAGGATTCATAGCTGTCAGGTCTGGCACTGGAGGCAACAACCTTAGCTCTGGATATATTTAAGGTAATGACAAGAACATTCAATGTCCCCAAAGCATGGCGAATCCCGCTCTGGTGAGGTGTACTCGACACAACATTATGTGATAAAGTTTGTCAATGACTGCGGCAGAGCTATGATTTTCTCCGAGAACTCCGGTTTCCTCTACCAATAAAACTGAACGCCATGATATAAATGAAATATTGTTGAAAATGGCGTTCAACACCATAACCCCCCCCCCTCCACCCCACCTAGAAAAGCATGTCACTGCATATGTGTGTATATTGTCATTTGAAAATCAAAAATTAAAAAAATATGTGATTAAGCAAGTTTTATTTTCATTGTGGTCATTTTTTTGTAGAAAAATAGGGTTTTACATGAAATAGTACTTATTCTGTTGATTGTTGAAACAATAGATTTATTGCCATATAAATTGCATACCAACAATACGAGTTGATTGAATGACGATTGACGACCTGGACTGGGTTGCACAAGCGTCAATTAAAGTTAAGTCTCAATTAAACCTTAAGTGTAAATTAATTTCATGTACATTTCAAGTAAATTTAAGTGTCAATTAAGATTTAATTGACACTTAAATTTAAATAAGATTTGTGCAACTCAGTCCTGATGATGTGACATGGTAAAAGAAATATATGTAGACATATGCATATTATATACACAGTGCCGCCTTACATACAGAGAGGCCCTAGGCTATAGCACTTGTGAGGCCCCTCCCAATTTCCCATCTTCATGACTGGAAGAATATGGAAGTGTGTTTAATCAATTTGAATAAAGGCAAAGATGATGTCGGGTGTTTAAAATTCTGCAATATTCTGTAATGGAGTGCAACTGTGTAAGGGAAATTACTAAAGGATTGTTTAGAAAGTACAGTACGCTATGAAAGCATAAGTGTTAAAATCTGTTCCATCTTTACTAAACGTTGAGGCCCTAGGCTTCAGCCTATCGAGCCTATTGGTAAATCCGGCGCTGTATATACATTGTGAACTGAAGAATGAGATTTTATATTTAACCATATGTGACATTCCCATTCCCTACCCTCTCTCGTATCACTTCTTCCAACTCCATCGCATCTTTTCTGCCTCAAACTCCTTATTGACCTATTTCTGCACTCACACCACCCCCTTCTCCATTTGTATTTCTTCCGTCTGCTATCAACTGCATGCAAGATTATTATTATTTAATTTTATCATTGTTATATATATGCATAGGGGTTACCTTTTTATGTTTTACTACTTTTATCTAATATTTTATGTTGTAAAGCGCCTTAGGGTAATTTTTAGATAGAACGCTATACAAATTCTGGTATTATTAGGTATATAACAAAGGACAAATCAATCTTAGATTAGGGATAAGTAGCTCGTATGATTTGAATCTCTATAGAGTATTGTTTCGGCACTGTATTGGTTTATTGTAAATATTTATTATTTATTTGGCTTGGTTTGGTTTTATTGTGTTTAACGCCACTTTCAACAATATTTCAGCTTATATCGTGGCGGTCAGTTTTATTGGTGGAGGAAACTGGAAGACCCGGAGAAAACCACCCACCTGCCGCAAGTCACTGACAAACTTTATCACATAATATTGTACACCTAGCCCTGGACGGGAGTCGAACCCACAACATTACTGGTGATAGGGACCGATTGCATAGGTAATTATAAATACAACTACCATGCGATCACGGCCATGACGGCCCCTATTTATTATTATTGAAACTTACAGTTCCTACATAATGTAATTATTATCAAAGCTACGGTTCTACTCCCTCGGGCATAGATAATCCTAGCCGATTTTGGATTTAATTTTGGATTTTTGGTGTTTGACGCCACTTTCAGCAATATGTCAGCTATATCATGGCGACCAGTTTTAGTGGTGGACGATGCCGCAGCACCCGGAGAGAACAACCGACCATGAGCAATCAACTTGTAAACTTTATCACTTGCGGCTGCGAGTCGAGTGCACCTTTTTTGTAATTTACAAAGCCGGGCGCGAACCCACGCCTTATTGATGATAGGCTTGTATGAATTGTTAGGTATTCCAACTACTACCTAACTCATTGAACCACTCGGTCCCCCCTAGCTCATTGAGCAACCCGGGCCCCCTATCTCATTGAGCAACCCGGGCCCCCTAACTCATTCAGCCACCCGGGCTCCCTAACTCATTGAAGCACCCGGTACCCCTAACTCATTGAGGCACGCGGGCCCCCTAACTCATTCAGCCACCCGGGATCCCTAACTCATTGAACCACCCGGGACCCCTAACTCATTCAGCCACCCGGGCCCCCTAACTCATTCAGCCACCCGGGCCGTTGCCAAATTTGTCTATTATGTGTGTAGGTTCTTTGGTTTTCTTGCTCCGGAGACTTTTAAATTATTTGTCTTTCCGGTCTGTTGATTTTAAGCGTACCTGATGAGAGATGTTCCGGGTACACGTTGTGGACACTAAATTAAGGTATTTATTAAAATATAGTTCAGTTGTCTCTAAGAAAAAGTGTACTCCTATGATTTGTAGAAATATGTAGCTGCTCACTATATCGAAAAAATCTCGTTATGCACTTTTATGTGAACAATTGTGGCTCGATAGTCACATTCTTTGTGTATTATATAATTGTTGAATGTATAATTTTGCCTGAGCATTTTATCTTGGAATACACTTTTTGTATGTATACCTTTTTTTCTCAACAAATTCAACTCCTTATAAACATTTTCTACGTATAATTTTAAGAATAGTTTTTTCTAGGTGTACACATTTTGCCAAACTCTTTTACAAAATCATCGGTTTTTTTACACTCCCTCATTATTCTCTACCAATATTCAAAGTTTCACAATAAAGAACGGAAATAGATTTTTAAAGAATTGTTCAGATCACACACAGTACCGACTATGAGAGTACCACAAATTTTAATCGCAAACTGTAACGAAATATTCCGGCGAAAATAATCTGAGAGGTACATGTATTGACATTCACCTTAATATAATCACATGTATGTTAGAATTTTGAGATTACTGAGCAAGTGAGTGAGTGATTGTTGTTTAACGCCAAACGAGGATATACCATAGAGAATTTAATTTTAATTTTGGTGTTTAACGCCACTTTCAGCAATATGTCAGGTATATCATGGCGACCAGTTTCAGTGCTGAAGGAAGCCGGAGTACCAGGAGAGAACCACCGACCCTGGGCAAGCAACTGGTAAACTTCATCACTTGCGGCTGCGAGTCGAGTGCACCTTTTTATTATTTACAAAGCTGGCCGCGAACCCACGCCGTATTGGTGATAGGCTTGTAAGAGATGCTAGATCCAACGACTCAACTCACTGAGCCACCCGGGTCCCTATATACCATGGAGATAGATTTTTATAGTGCTAGCTCACTAAAATAGCAGTTCACTTTGACACAACTATCCCGATTTCGAGTCAAATAGTCTTCGCCTTTTCTCCTTACTGTGTGTGGTTAGCGTTGAAGCAACACATGCCAATTTTATAGCTTTTGGTTTGACCCGACCGCGAACCCACGATCTATCGCACTCGAGGCTAGTATACACCACCGATGCGTTTAGAAAAATTGATTAGGTATATACATTTAGTAATACATGTAAATTATATATATAATAATATAATAAATAATTCATATAATATATTGTATGTGTTTGTAATACATTTGTAGTAGGTAACATCCTACTTTATCTAAAGGTCTTATCTTTTAGGTATATATGACCTTGTACCGATCTTCTCTGCTGTTTATTCTTTTATTAGAAGGTGCTTTAACTAATGTACTAGCATACTCACTCCAGTCAATGTTGTTTTTAATTTGTTTTTGTTTGTTTGATACCCTTCTTCTTCTTTATTTCACTGTATTGAACATATTATTTCACCTTATTCTTCTTTACACTTACTTTATTATTATCGTCTCAATATACCATGTTGTAAAATTTATTTATATAATTATCGCCATTATGTTAAATAATTTTTCGTTTATATTTTTGTAAAAGGGAAAGGACATCACTAATGTTGTTATAACTTGGATCCAATCCCATTTGCAACTTTTATGCAAATAAAATATGCTTAAACTAAACCTTGTACCGAAATTGTTTTAGCCCTTCGTTTTTCATGTTCGCAAAGACGTTTAGATTATTTTGGCTTTCCAAATGTTTGACTTTGAATGTGCCTGGAGAATATTATTCCAGAAACGCATCGTGCGTAGTAAATTCTATACCTACCTTTTTATTCAATCAAATATGTGATAAATAAATGTGATGGAGGTATCAATGTGCAGGTTTACTTGCAATGTTTCGAAACTGGAGGAATACAACAGCCAGGTAGGCCCAGGGCCTATGAAAGAGGGGTTCGGGTGGTACATCGGTCCGGGGTCCGGACAGCCATGAAAGGGCCTGTGAATCTCTAAAGGGTCAACTTAGCAAGTAACGCCCTGCTTCATTTACTGAATTTGTTTGTCACTTCTTTGTATAAAGTATATGTTATCTGCACAGGAAATAAAGCATTTATGAAAGTTTACCAGTGGTTTTATTGGACCTGAAATCCTAAATTTTTAGTGAAGTCTCAGCCTGTCTACGTGGCTCTAAGACAGCCTTGTTCCGCCTTACATCATTTCTTTAAAGACCCGGAGGATGAGCGATATCCAACATGTTGTGTTTTTGCAGTACGGCATAGAGCTCGTTTATTGTCCTGAATAGGTGAAATTCCAGAGGCATAATCAATATCGTTATTATCATGGTAAAGGTAAGGCAGTGTAGGATAGAGAAATAGTGGTCAATTTATAGTCATTTTCTTGTACTGATTGTCAAAAGGCAATAAAAAGTTATACTTGTGACAGTTGTGACTGTGTAGATAAGATAGAGACACTACAACTGGATCTAATTACAGTGAAATCTGTCTATACCGAACCTTAAAAAACTGGAATTCTATATAAACGAACTTTAAATAAAGTCATAATGTAGGAAATATTTGTTAATTTAATATTATAAACCCAACACCAATGATAGGTTCACTGTAGACATGTTTCATTGTTTACTGTAGTTTTCTCCGGTTACTAGGTTTCCTCCACCAACAAAACTGACCGTTACGATATTGCTGAAATATTGTTGAAAATGGCGTTAAACACATAACCCTAACCTTCGCCCTAGCCATTTTAAGGTTGAAAAAAGCAGAAAATAAAAGTCACCAAGCGGGTTTATTTTCTTATACGTATATATATGTTGTAAAATAATTCCAGGAATTTGTCCCTGATTTTCTCTGGTCCTGTTCGATGACGGTACTGAAGAACTGAAAAATCTTACAAATAGTGCATGTTGTGATACAATTACATCCCATAGGGAAGTTTGATATGATTTTCCAGTAAAAGTGTTATCTCCTTTCATGTTCAGTTGTATTGTGTATCTGATACCCTGTTTCACGTGAAGAGGCTTTCCAAACATAACTGGATATATTTCCTGTCCCTTTTCAGAATATAACACTGTTTTTATAGACCTCAACACTTCAGAAGACTCCAAAACAGTAAGACTTATATCGTGCTTTCCCGAATAAGTCACTGCTCCAAACACGTTTACTCCTAAAATAATGCAATCGCTATTTATCGTAAAATCAATGCATTCGTTATCTCCATTCTGCTGCCAACCTATTAAATTGGTAAGGGAGGTAACACAGCGGCTACATACTACATGTTCTATACTTCGCCGCTTTGTTGGGAACACAGCGATCTCCTGGTCATCGAGAGACTGGTAAACATTTATTATTTCCTCGTAACTCAGTAAACTCTTTTTCGAAACATTCTCCGTAAAATATGTTCGTTCCATTATTGGAAATCTGATAAGATACAGCAAATCCCCTAAGAGTTGTCTGATATTTTCATCATTTACTGGCAGATTTTGATGTTGACATCTGGTTGTGCTCCATTCTAGTATTTTCTGATAAATAATCTCCTCTCCATACTCTAAATTATCTGATTCTATGACTAATCGTAGACACTCTGGTGACAAGCTGAGAAAACCTTTTGATTCAATACAGCGTTTATTCCTACTTAGAATGAATTTAAGAGCATTCGTCTTTAGATCCTCAAGATTGAAATCATGTGCTGTCTGTAGGACAACACAGGCCCGTTCTTCGTCCAAACTTGATTGTAGATAATGACTGCATTTATCTTTTATAATGTGTAGCATATATTTCTCTGATCCATATGCCAATCCATTTAAGTTAGTAGTATCGACTGTTATACTGTCGGTGTAGATATAGCTGTAAAATTATGAAAAGAGAGTTTAGGCAGTGATGGTTGATACTAGTAGTTCACACCAATATCATCAAAACGAACAATCACCTCTAAACAGTGATGATCAACAATTCTACCAATATCAACAAAACAATCACCTCTAAAGAGTGATGATCAACAATTCTACCAATATCATCAAAACGAACAATCACCTCTAAACAGTGATGATAAACAATTCTACCAATATCAACAAAACAATCACCTCTAAACAGTGATGATCAACAATTCTCCCAATATCATCAAAACGAACAATCACCTCTAAACAGTGATGATCAACAATTCTACCAATATCATCAAAACGAACAATCACCTCTAAATAGTGATGATCAACAATTCTACCAATATCAACAAAACTAGCAATGACTGTCATCAGAATTGAACTCACTGAACACATATGTCGAGGGAAAACCAAGTTCTGGATTGGGACAGGCACACACATGTGGAAGGGTCAAACTGGTTAAAGGGATTCCAACCGTCATCTTTTGACAACTGATTCTCCAACAGCAATACATACAAACAAACGATAAAATAAATCTGCACAGATCCGCATCAATATGAATAACAACATACACATTGACTCTACAATAGCAGGGTTAATGAATGCTTGTAGGTAACTGACTACTAGCTAGGAAGGACGAATCTGTTTGTTTGATTTGATTGTTGGTGCTTAACGCCACTTTCATCAATATTTAAGCTATATCATGGCGACCAGTATTAGTGGTGGAAGAAACCGGAGTACCCGGGAGAGAACCACCGACCATGAGCAAGCAACTGGTAAACTTGATCACTTGCGGCTTCGAGTAGAGTGCACCTTTTTTGAAATTTACAAAGCCGGGCTGAACCCACGCCGTATTGGTGATAGGTTTGTATGAGTTGCTAGATAATCCAACTACCTAATATAACTCATTGAGCCACCCGGGCACTCGAATCTGTTGGTGAAAGACCATTGCTCATAAATGTTTCTGTAATAGAATGAACATCTATGCCGTCTAATATGTAGATATATATCTGCAATGGAATTCTTAATGTTTGTAGGCTGGTAGCATGGATATCCATCCTGTCCATAGAGATATGTGTGAATGTTTGTAGCATGAAATTCTACTCTATCGAATACACATTTTGCACATTATCGATTTAATTCTTAAATTATACGCTTGATAACTTTTTATATGAGTTCTTTCCCTTGCAACGGGTAAAATGTCATCCGGTCTAGCAAGGGCAATGAAAATGAAAACGAACCTGAACACTTTTATTATAATTTGTTGATATTTGATACTTCACAAGTTGTTACAATATTACAATTTTGAACACAGTATTGATAACAATGTAAAAATGCAATTAAAAGTATTGAATACAATCTTTTGTAGTTTTATATGGTTGTAAAGAGTTGCCAAAAACTCATTTCTATTTGATGCCCTACCAATCTTCATGCAAAATAGTACGGACGGACAACGCTTTTACACGCCAGCAAAACTACAAAAGATTGCATCTAATTCTTAAATGATCCGCCTATGTACGTGATGTGATAAAATAATTGTTACAGAGACAAATTGAATCTCGATTAGGGCGAGGTGTACAACACTATGTGATAAAGTTTGTCAGTAACTTGCGAGAGGTTGGTGGTTTTCTCAGGGTCCTCCGGTTTACTCCATCAATAAAACTGACCGCCACGATATAACAGAAAAATTGTTGAAAGTGGCGTTAAACAGCATCAAACAAACAAAAACTTACTTTAAAATGTCTTTAAAGACATTGATTTCAATATCAGGTATACTGACGTCACCCGTCTCTGCCATTGGTCCATCAAACATACTATAAAACACCGGGCTGGCACTTGCCAACATAAATTTGTGCGCCTTGATTGGCGTTCGGTTGGCCCCAACGTGAAATGTGACGTCACACATCAGCTGATGTTGTAGCATGTAGTTGATACGGTCTGGTAACGTCTTTCCAAACTGCCAGTCTTTCGTTGTGTCCATGATGCTTTTAAAAAACAGAAACATTTGTAAAGATGAAAACATGTTTGGCAGTGGAATATTTATTTCTGCTACTTTGATATTAAGGTGGGGGAATGTTAAATGGGAATTCCTTAAAATTGTGTATGCCCGCTTATTACCATTTGAAGATCGCGAGGCATATTGTTACGACAGTAAAAGTCGTGATCCAATCGGCAAACATCGGGTGATTCCGTTGATCCTCTAGATGGGGGCATGGAATCGACCCTGCACAACCGCCACTCAACATTGAAAATTGCCATTTTACTCATTAGTAACACGACAGGTGCCACTAGTGGAGCAAGAACTGCTTACCCTTTCGGATCGCCTTTGTTCATCCTTGGTTTTCAGTGGGGTTCGGGTTACTGAATATCCAGTTTTTTGTGTAGCGTTTGGAGATCGTTCTTGGTCTTTTTCCTTTTGGCCATTGTATTGTCTGTCTTTTTTCTCTTGGCCATTATTTTGTCTGTCTTTCGAATTACGGCTTGATTACACCATTGTTATCATCAAACTTTTTTAGCTGAGTACAAGGGTAAAAATTCAATCAATATAATAGTAATTGGAAATAGTACTCCTCACCTCACCCCCCCCCCCTCTCCTCTTTTTTTCTTTGTTGCTATGTGGCCGCAGTGACATAGAAAGAATGTGGCGCGAGTGAATAGATCTAATATTAATTACATTGATGAAATGCAACCCGTTATGTACAACGGATCGTGTGATTTCTCAAATAAAAGATGGAGTTAATAAATATGACTACCTACTTTCGTATCTAGTATTTGTTGCACAAAAACGAAAGTATAAATACACAAAGTCACAAGTTATTATCACGTGATCATTAGAATGTGCGTCGATATTGATTAACCTTTTATAAACAAATCAACATTTAAAATGGTTTTCGAAACATCAATAATTCTTTATGTAGGCTTAAAATTTGAATAAAAATATATTATGTTTTTTTTTTTTTAATTCACTTCTTAAATACTGGGAAACACCGTGTTCTGTCCGGGAGCATAGCTATTGTCCGACAGCCCGTTAGTCCGATATCAGCTGGTCCGACAGTCCGATAGTCCAACAGCTCGATAGTCCTACAGAGATGGGTTATTTTTCACTTTCACCCTTCAAGTAAGAACAGCGACAAAGAAAAAGTTAGCGGAATACAAAAGAAGGATCAAAGGTTTTAGGTTGACTAATGTTCTGGAATATTTGTTTGAATTTGTACTTGTATGACGGAATTTTCGATCACTTAAATGAAGAAATAGTAAACGTCTTTAATTTACTGATAATCTCAAAGGGAAGACCATACGATTTTCGGAGGGGGGTATTTTTGGATCAAATTAGATCTGTTCATCTTCTTCATCGTTAAATAATATTTTTTCGACAGAGCCGACGTAGCAGGTAATTTTGGCCGGACTGAACAGACTGTTTTGGCTAGATGAACCCACCGGAACAATGGGCAAATGCTACGTATTCCGGGTCCGTGCCTTTTTTCTTTGAATTATCTAAAGGGAATGTATTGACTATTAACCTAAAAGAATGAAGAAATACCTTAAAGCGAGGAAATCCTCACAAGAAAATGTTAATCAAAAACTTAAAACACTTGTTTAAATGCAGACAACAGTTCAAAAACTCTAAATCGTCTAGACTATATGAAAACAGGGAGTTACAGTTTTGACTTGAATAATGGGTGTAGGGGGAAATCCAAACATTAATGCAATTAAACTTTGCTTTATATCATGAACTTTTAAGCCCTCTCTTTCAGTATATTAGCCCCTGAAAGTAAAGTTTAAATAAACTCAGGTCTGTCAAAATCACCTAGCACTGTTAAAACGAATTGCCTATACAAAGGATTACATACCGGAACCTTCAGCCGAGGCAATATGATCACACTTGAACATATGGCTGTCGTACTATCAATCATAATGATTCATTTATCAAGATATACTCAAGTCTCAAGTTTGGTATGAGAGGCAATTGAGTTTTTTTTTAGTTCCTAACGAAGGTCTAAACGCCCCATCTTGAATCGCCAATGTCAGATATGTTACGCTAAATATGATCTTTATATTGATTCTACACAATTGAATTCAAGAAATGTTGTATAAACGTAATTATATACTCTTCTCTCATTTGAACATACAAGAAAGGTTAATTTTACGAAAACAGTTTTAATATATACTTCAGTAAACCACATACGCCTTTGTTCATCCTTGGTTTTCAGTGGGGTTCGGGTTACTGAATATCCAGTTACAGTTTTGTGTGTAGCGTTTGGAGATCGTTCTTTGTTCTTTTCTTTCTCTTGGCCATTGTTTTGTCGGTCTTTTTTCTCTTGGCCATTGTATTGTCTGCCTTTCGATTTGCGGCTTGATTACACCTTTGTTATCATCAAACTTTTCTCAGCTGAATACAAGGGTCACAATTCAGTCAATATAATTGGAAATAGTACTCCTAACCTCACTCCCACCCCCTCATCTTTTTTCTTTGTTGCTATGTGGCAGCAGTGACATAGAAAGAATGTGGCGCGAGTGAAGAGATCTAATATTAATTACATTGAAATGCAACCCGTTATGTACAACGGATCGTCTGATTTCTCAAATAAAAGATGGAGATAATAAATATGATACTTACTTTCGTCTCTATAATTTGTTCCACAAAAACGACAGTACAAATACACACAGTCACAAGTTATTATCACGCGATCTATAGAATGTGGGTCGGTACTGATAGTCCTTTTTTAAGCAAATCAAGGCTAAAATGGTTTTCGAAAAATCAATAATTCTTTATGTCGGCTTAGAATTTGAATGAAAAATATATTATGTTTTTTTATAATTCACTTCTTAAATATTGGGAAACCACGTGTTTTGTCCTAGTATGTAATCACTTTGATACAATATAAGCCAAAATCAAGAATGACGGGTTGGATATATTTTTGGGTACTACAGGTCAAGTTAAAGAACACAGGGGACGCTAAGGTCAAGGATATTGGGGTCAAACCTTTCTCGCCAGCCTAACATGGGTCAACCCGGTAGCTATATTTAAATGTGGCCGTCGAATAGAGAAATATATTGGGAGTGTAACGATATAATTGGGTCAACGAAAGGATCACAAACAAGCGAAAAATATTGAGGCGAAGTGGGAAAAGGGCAGATATTTATCTTCAAGTAAGGAAGAGGAGGGGGCATATATTTTTGAATGAAACAAGTGCATGTGGTTTAAAGTATTTTATGTATGCTTATACCACGCTCATTATACTCACTTGTATTTACAATAGTGATGATGATCAATATTCTATTTTTAGAAACGAAAGTAGAAATGAAACCAAAATTCCCATAAAATCATATGACTGTTTTATTGCACAATCATCGTATTAAAAAACCAGACATGACTATTCATTTACTCTCCAATAAGCTATTGTAATTGTGAGCTATCTATCAGTGTGTTTGTGGACGTAATTAGGGGAGGTGCAAGGAAGAATCTGAAAAAAACGTTAAATTTCAGGATGAGCAAAAATATATCCTTGCACGAGATAAAATCTTGTGTGTACCTGCGAAAAACGTTCAGTGACATTCGGCCGTCAAACGAAAGGGGTAGTAACAACCTTGCGATGATTGTGTCCGGTCCCTTTATCTCAAACATAAGACAAACTGTTAAAAAATAAAATAAAAAAAACACTTTTCACGAAGAATAACCTTGTTAATACCTTCATATCCCAGGATTACAAAGTCTAAGAAACAAAAATGAACAAAATAAATGAAATCCGGTAACCAGTATGGACACAGTTGATTATTTGATAAAGTCTTCTGCAAAACTTGAGGTTCAGTAATAAAAAGTTTTCATTGTTCGAGGGGAGATAATTCTATGAAAACTATACATATAAAATCGATTTGATACCTACAATTTTGATATTTGACTTTGGAATTTTTCCTACAGCGTGGTATTTTTTGTTTTTATTTTTTATTTTATTATTTACATCAAAATACAAAAGTTCAAATATTGTTATTAATTCCCCTCCCCCTCTTTCACCACACAGCAGAAATAAATAAATAAGTTAATCTTGGATGCCTTTACATATAGTTTAAATTTACATGTTTTTTCTTTGCTTTCTAATATATTGACACTGAGCGTTACCTGATGAAAGTTATTCCAGAAACGCATCGTGAGTACTAAATTAGATATCTACGTTTTAATGACAAAACCCTGTTCTGTTGATACAGTTATGGAACATCTAGGTTCCAAACCAGGGGCGGATCCAGGGAGGGGGGCACATCCGGCGCCCCCCCCTAAAATTTGAAAAAATATGATTTTTTTGCGTAAAATCGTGATTTTCCACACGAAATACCCCCAAAATTTTCGCGCCTTGCTTCGCTCGATGCGATTATTTTAAGTACACGCCCACCTAATTTGAAATCCTGGATCCGCCTCTGCAGCCAGAGGGCATTGAAAATTTGTTGACTATCAACGTACATTTTGTATGTTACTATAGTCTACAAGCCCCTGTGTTCAAATCTTCAAACTATTTACTTTGAAGGAAAACAAATGCGAGATCAAAATTCTGTCTTAGACGATCAGAAATTACAAGTATCAGTGTAACGTACTTCTACTTCGACTTCATAAGAGGCCGTCTTCAAATGATTGAAGATTTTGTCAATGTACTAAAGGTACCACACTTCAAACACTATATATAATTAACAAATGTGTTTATATTTAGATAATTCTTATAACCACTTCCATTATATATTTGTTTGTACTTACAGTTTTTTACAAAGATATATCGACTTCACAGCGTTTTATCAATAAAGAAAGTAGAAATGACAACTAGATTTCCATAAAATCATTTGATTATTTGTAGCTGATAATCAATAGTTTGAATTTGTGTCTTGTGATATACACGTAGTGATTTCAAATATATATAATTAGATCAAATGAATTTGATAACAACGAGGAGAGGGTTCCACAACAATTAAAACTTAATTTACACTTAAATTTACTGAGAACGTACATTAATTTAACGTGCACTTAAACGCTCTACATTAGGTCACAGGCACTTGTGGCATGGAATTACACCCCTCCTCCTTTTTACATTTTCTTTTTACATTTACTATTTTTTCTAATCTCTTATCTCTGCCATTTATTCAAGAGTGAATAACGATTAAATTACCGCAATGATAAAAATGTGTCACTCAACATGAGAGAGATGAGGAAAATCAGATTTATCAAAAATGGGAGAGGAGGGGGTATACAATTATACAGAGAATTCATAACCTTATTTAGCAATTAATCATCTTTACAGTTAAATTAATATTGATATGAACCATTATTGATCTATTTAAACTGTTTTCAGATATTTTATGTGTTTACTTTAATACCAAATTCCCGGTGTGACTTGTTATCCAAATACACCCAAATATACTCAAATACACCCAAATACACCCCAAAATACAGTTTCAAATCATAATATGTCTATTATTTTGAGTTGTTTGATGAATAATTAATGATTTATTAGCTCTTCTATCGTTATTTTTCATGAATTTCAACAAATTAGTCAGTTTTTACGGACAATATAAAACGATCCCGATCTCGGTCGGGTCGCTTACAATCACGAAATCAGTTCAATATAATATGAAAACTCAAAAGCTTTCTTTAGTTTAATATATTTTATTTGATTATACAGTTCTAATTTGTATTTGTATCAATCGTAATTTAAATAATGTTCGATATTTGCAATGAATAGTCGAATTTTACTTTTAAGAAATGACATACTGAATGTCCGATTTTGAAGCTGAACTATCCACTATCCTGCCACGATTTCTCAAAAAGTATTTATCCAAAAATAATAAACTATGCATATTATCAATTCTTGAGATATAAACTTTAAAATGGTGTAGCATTCATTTGACAGACATTTGATTTAAAAGAGTTATACGTAATTAAAACAAATATTTTGATGCAAATTATCGTCATTTCCGAAATTGAAAAATACTGTCCTCCCACGATTTAGGGTATCAAATATCAATATATTTTTAAAAAACTTTATATCAAATAAAAGTCGTTAATCTCTTCTTTATTATGAAATTTACATCATGAACTCATATAGAACCCGTGACTAATACAATAAATACGATTTTATGGTGTATTTGGGTAAAAAGTCACACCACGAAATGTCCTCGTTAAATAACGCATCGATGGTTATTTGGGTGTATTGTACCGTTATACACAATTAATATTATTATTTAAAGGAAAACTCAATGGTCTTAACAAGTTAGCGTGAAAATTTAAATGACAGTAAATAAAAGACATTTGTGTTAATGAATGTTAAAAATAGTATACCGTAAGGTAGAATTTGGTGATTGAAGTTGCCTGTAGCACCAAATAATGGTGATCGCCATTTTTTTGCAAAACTCTTCAATGTGGAGGAGACAAAAGGCATAATCCATTCTCGGATTTATCCTGCCCGTGACGTCGTTCAGTCGGTATCGTATAATATATCAGCATTGATCAGTTGCAATTATTACAAATAATGTAAATCGTAAAATAATATAGGATTAAACGCTTCTTTTCAGGAGTTCATGCATGTGTACACGGTGCCGATGCACTCACAAAATGAATAAACGTCCGTGTACACATGCATGAACTCCTGAAAAGAAGCGTTTAATCCTTATAATTCTTCAATGTTAATTTTTTCCCTACTTTTGTCATTTTTCATCGAGACCCTCACCATTACCACGTGATCATTACATTCCAGAGTTGTGTATCGCGGAGTAATTTATATTCAGGTAACACAGCTGACATAAAATGGCGGTTGAAGTCAAAATTGGTGTGTACATGGGAAATATCAGTAAAAACAATTTCCCTATGACATCCCCTGGTAAAAATAAGATTCTGACGATAAAACGGATACTATTCAAAAGTAAGGAACATATTAAAATGAAGCCACTGTCGACATGACTTTTTTCTATGCATTTTATCCGCACCTTTCTGGGAAATGGTCATGTTTTGATGAATGAAATCAGTGTCAAATCGGACCATGTCCTGGATAGGAAAGTGGAAGATAATCAACTGAGGGGTATGAAGAATAAATTAAAAATAAGTACAATTATATACTCCTGTTCGATGCTATGATGATAATTTTTATGACCAGCAGCAGACGACAGTAGCAGTCCATTAATGGGGGGGGGAGGAGGGGGATCTTGAGGATTTTTTTTATTGCTAAGTAATAGTTTTATCAAAGCTATAGGCAAAATAAAATATAGCTTTATTTTAATCATTAAATTAATTTAAGACTAACTTTCTATCGTACTCTATAGAAGTTTCCGGCCAGTGTATATGTATGCTTAAACCACGCTCATTATACTCACTTGTATCTACAATATTGATGATGATCAATATTCTATTTTTAGAAACGAAAGTAGAAATGAAACCAAAATTCCCATACAATCATATAACTGTTTTATTGCACAATCATCGTATTAAATAACCAGACATGACTATTCATTTACTCTCCAATAAACTATTGTAATTGTGAGCTATCCATCAATGTGTTTGTGGACGTAATTAGGGGGGGGGGGGGGGGGTGCANGGTGCAAGGAAGAATCTGAAAAAAAACGTTAAATTTCAGGATGAGCAAAAATATAGCCTTGCACGAGATAAAATCATGTGTGTACCTGCGAAAAACGTTCAGTGACATTCGGCCGTCAAACGAAAGGGGTAGTAACAACTTGGCGATGATTTTGTCCGGTCCCTTTATCTCAAACATAACACAAACTGTTAAAAAAGAAAATAAAAAACACTTTTCACGAAGAATAACCTTGTTAATACCTTCATATCACAGGATTACAATGTCTAAGAAACAAAAATGAACAAAATAAATGAAATCCGGTAACCAGTATGGACACAGTTGATTACTTGATAAAGTCTTCTGCAAAACTTGAGGTTCAGTAATAAAAAGTTTTCATTGTTCAAGGGGAGATAATTCTATGAAAACTATACATATAAAATTGATTTGATACCTACAATTTTGATATTTGACTTTGGATTTTTTCCTACAACGTGGTATTTTTTGTTTTTATTTTTTATTTTATTATTTACATCAAATTACAAAAGTTCAAATATTGTTATTAATTCTCCTCCCCCTCTTTTACCACAAAACAGAAATAAATAAATAAGTTAATCTTGGATGCCTTTACAAATAGTTTAAATTTACATGTTTTTTTTGTTTTTAAATATATTGACACTGAACGTCACCTGATGAAAGTTATTCCAGAAACGCATCGTGAGCACTAAATTAGATATCTACGTTTTAATGACAAAACTCTGTTATGTTGATATAGTTATGGAACATCCAGGTTCCAAACCAGGGAGGGGGCGCCGGATGCGACCCCCCCTAAAATTGGAAAAAATATGATTTTTTTGCAAAAAATCGTGATTTTTCATACAAATACCCCCAAAATTTTCGCTCCTCGCTTCCCTCGGTGCGATTATTTTAAGTGCGCGCCCCTAACTTGAAATCCTGGATCCGCCCCTGCAACCAGAGGGCCGTTGAAAATTTGTTGACTATCAACCTTGTGGCATGGAATTACACCCCTTCCCCTTTTTACATTTACTTTTTTTCTAATCTCTTATCTCTGCCATTTATTCAAGAGTGAATAACGATTGAATTACCGCAATGATAAAAATGTGTCACTCAACATGAGAGAGATGAGGAAAATCAGATTTATCAAAAATGGGAGAGGAGGGGGTATACAATTATACAGAGAATGCATAACCTTATTTAGCAATTAATCATCTTTACAGTTAAATTAATATTTATATGAACGATTATTGATCTATTTAAACTGTTTTCAGATATTTTATGTGATTACTTTATTACCAAATTCCCGGTGTGACTTTTTACCCAAATACACCCAAATATACCCTAATACACCAAACTACACCTCAAAATACCAAAATACAGTTTCAAATCATATTATGTCTATTATTTTGAGTTGTTTGATGAATAATTAATGATTTATTAGCTCCTCTATCGTTATTTTTCATGATTTTCAACAAAATAGTCAGTTTTTACGGACAATATCAAACGATCCCGATCTCGGTCGGGTCGCTTACAATCACGAAATCAGTTCAATATAATATGAAAACTCAAAAGCTTTCTTTAGTTTAATATATTTTATTTGATTATACAGTTCTAATTTGTATTTGTATCAATCGTAATTTATATAATGTTCGATATTTGCAATGAATAGTCGACTTTTACTTTTAAGAAATGACATACCGATTTTGAAGCTGAACTATCCATTATCCTGCCACGATTTCTCAAAAAGTATTTATCTAAAAATAATAAACTATACATATTATCAATTCTTGAGATATAAACTTTAAAATGGTGTAACATTTATTTGACAGATATTTGATTTAAAAGAGTTATACGTGAGTAAAACAAATATTTTGATGCAAATTATCGTCATTTCCGAGATTGAAAAATACTGTCCTTCCACGATTTAGGGTATCAAATATCAATATTTTTTTTTAAACTTTATATCAAATAAAAGTCGTTAATCTCTTCTTTATTATGAAATTTACATCATGAAAATATCTCATTTCGTTCAAAGGTTATACCTATAAACGTACTGAAAAATACCTATCCTGGTTTTAGACCCTCCCGTTTATAATAGTCATAAAATTGATCATTTTGATTACCCTTGTGACAAATTTATGAAATTTGAATTTTTTTATGAAAAATAATTCATATAGAACCTTTAACTAATACAATAAATACGATTTTATGGTGTATTTGGGTATATTTGGGTGTATTTGGGTAAAAAGTCACACCCCGAAATGTCCACGTTAAATAACACATCGATGGTTATTTGGGTGTATTGTACCGTTATACACAATTAATATTATTATTTAAAGCAAAACTCCATGGTCTTAACAAGTTAGCGTGAAAATTTAAATGACAGTAAATTAAAGACATTTGTGTTAATTAATGTTAAAAATAGTATACCGTAAGGTAGAATTTGGTGATTGAAGTGGCCTGTAGCACCAAATAATGGTGATCGCCATTTTTCAAAACTCTTCAATGTGGAGGAGACAAAAGGCATAATCCATTCTCGGATTTATCCTGCTCGTGACGTCGTTCAGTCGGTATCGTATAATAT
>MJUT01031811.1:391806-408126 GCA_002080005.1 Gigantidas platifrons
AAATTGAAAAAAAAATATGATATTTTGCTTAAAATCGTGATTTTTCACACGAAATACCCCCAAAATTTTCGCTCCTCGCTTCGCTCCGTGCGATTATTTTAAGTGCGCGCCCCCTAACTTGAAATCATGGACCCGCCCCTGCAACCAGAGGGCATTGAAAATTTTTGACTATCAACGTACAAATCTTCAAACTATTTACTTTGAAAGAAAACAAATGCGAACTCAAAATTCTGTCTTAGACGATCAGAAATTACAAGTATCAGTGTAACGTACTTCTACTTCGACTTCATAAGAGGCCGTCTTCAAATGATTGAAGATTCTGCCAATGTACTAAAGGTACCACACTTCAAACACTATATAATTAACAAATGTGTTTATATTTAGATAATTCTGATATCCACTTCCATTATATATTTTTTGTACTTACAGTTTTGTACAAAGATATATCGACTTCACAGCGTTTTATCAAAAAATTAAGTAGAAATGAAAACTAGATTTCCATAAAATCATATGATTATTTGTAGCTGATAATCAATAGTTTAAATTTGTGTCTTGTGATATACACGTGGTGATTTCAAATATATATAATTAGATCAAATGAATTTGATAACAACGAGGACAGAGTTGCACAACAATGAAAACTTAATTTACACTTAAATTTACTGAGAACGTACATTAATTTAATGTGCACTTAAACGCTCTACATTAGGTCACAGGCACTTGTGGCATGGAATTACACCTCTTCTCCTTTTTACATTTTCTTTATACATTTTTTTTTTCTAATCTCTTATCTCTGCCATTTATTCAAGAGTGAATAACTATTGAATTACCGCAATGATAAAAATGTTACACTCGACATGAGAGAGATGAGGAAAACAGATTTATCAAAAATGGGAGAGGAGGGGGTATACAATTATACAGAGAATTCATAATCTTACTTAGCAATTAATCATCTTTACAGTTAAATTAATATTTATATGAACCAGTATTGATCTATTTAAACTGTTTTCAGATATTTTATGTGTTTACTTTATTACCAAATTCCCGGTGTGACTTTTTACCCAAATACACCCAAATATACCCAAATACACCCAAATACACCCCAAAATACCAAAATACAGTTTCAAATTATTTTATGTCTATTATTTTGAGTTGTTTTATGAATAATTAATGATTTATTAACTCCTCTATCGTTATTTTTTCATGAATTTCAACAAAATAGTCAGATTTTACGGACAATATCAAAAGATGCGGATGCGCCCCCCTCCCCCCTAAAATTGGAAAAAATATGATATTTTGCGTAAAATCGTTATTTTTCACACGAAATACCCCCAAAATTTTCCCTCTTCTCTTCGCTCGGTGCGATTATTTTAAGTGCGCGCTCCCCTAACTAGAAATCCTGGATCTGCCCCTGCAACCAGAGGGCATTGAAAATTTGTTGACTATCAACGTACATTTTGTATGTTACTATAGTCTACAAGCCCCGGTGTTCAAATCTTCAAACTATTTACTTTGAAGGAAAACAAATGCGAAATCAAAATTCTGTCTTAGACGATCAGAAATTACAAGTATCAGTGTAACGTACTTCTACTGCGACTTCATAAGAGGCCGTCTTCAAATAATTGAAGATTCTACCAATGTTCTAGAAGTACAACACTTCAAACACTATATAATTAACAAATGTGTTGATATATAGTTAATTCTTATATCCACTTCCATTATATATCTATTTGTACTTACAGTTATGAACAAAGATATATCGACTTCACAGCGTTTTATCAAAAAAATAAGTAGAAATGAAAACTAGATTTCCATAAAATCATTTGATTATTTGTAGCTGATAATCAATAGTTTAAATTTGTGTCTTGTGATATACACGTGGTGATTTCAATTATCTATCATTAGATCAAATGAATTTGATAACAACGAGGACAGGATTGCACAACAATTAAAACTTAATTTACACTTAAATTTACTGCGAACGTACATTAATTTAATATACACTTAAACGCTCTACATTAGGTCACAGGCACTTGTGGCAACGATTGAGTTACTGCAATGTTCATAATTTGTCACTCAACATGAGAGCGATGGGGAAAATAAGATTTATCAAAAATGAGGGAGGGGGGCGTAATACTATTATACAGTTTATAATCTTATTTAGCATTCTAACATGACCTCACTCTTTCCCTTTGCTAATAAAAAACAAAATTATTTCTTCGTATTATCTCTTTAGCACATGCGCCGATGAATGAGATTGACGTTTCCATTGGCAGCATACATTGTGACCCGAATAATGCCGATAGAGGGCGCAGTATTATTCGAGTCACATAAATTGTGTGCGATATTTTCCGCAAGCGTATGTATAAATTACCGTCTTCCAATCAAAGTATACTACCGTATTTGTACTCTTAGCCATATCAGAATCGAAATAAATCATGGAAGCCAGAATGTTTTTTGAGTTTTAACATGGATTGGCGCTATTAGTAAATTTTACCCCTCTCTTCTGGCTCGGGGTAAAATACTAATATCCGCCAATCCATGTTAAAACTCCCAACACATTATGGCTTCCATGATTTATTTCTTAGATGAATCATCTTTACGGTTAAATTAATATGTATATGGACGATTATTGATATATTTAAACTGTTTTCAGATATTTTGTGTGATTACCTTATTACCAAATTTCCACGTTAAATAACACATCGATGATTATTTGTGCTTATTGTACCGTAATGCACAATTAAAATTCGTATTTAATTAGAAATCTTTCAGCTATATCATGGCGACCAAATTTAGTGGTGGAAGAAGCCGGAGTACCCGGAGAAAACCACCGACCATGGTAAATCAACTGGTAAACTTTATCACTTGCGGCTGCGAGTCGAGTGTACCTTTTTTTAAATTTACAAAGCCGAGCCTGAACCCACGCCTTATTGGTGATAGGCTTGTATGGGTTGTTAAATAATCCAACTACTACCTAACTCATTGAGCCACCCGGGCCCCCTAACTCACTGAGCCACCCGGGCCCCCTAACTCATCGAGCCACCCGGGCCATTGCCGATTTTGACTATTATGTTATTATGTCCTTTGGTTTTCTTGCTCACGAGACTTTTAAATTATCTGTCTTTTCGATCTTTTGATAATAAACGTACCTGATGAAAGTTGTTCCGGGTACACGTTGTGTACACTAAATTAAGGTATTTATTAAAATGTAGTTCAGTTGTGTCTAAGACAAAGTGTACTCCTATGATTTGTAGAAATATGTAGTTGCTCACTATCTCGGACAAATCTCGTTAATTGCAGTTTTATACTCGATAGTCACATTCTTTGTGTTTTATATACTTTTTGAATGTATAATTTTGCCTAAGCATTTTATCTTGGAATACACTTTGTGTATGCATACCTTTTTCCCTCAAAAAGTTCATCTCCTTATAAACATTTTCTACGTATAATTTTAAGAACATTTTTTCTAGGCGTACACATTTTGCCAAACTCTTTTAGAAAATCATCGCTTCTTTTACACTCCTTCATTATTCTCTACCAATGTTCAAAGTTTCACAGTGAAAAACGGAAATTTAATTTTTTAAAGAATTGTTCAGATCAGATACAGTACCGACTATGAGAGTACCACAAATCGTAATCGCAAACTGCAGCGAAATATTCCGGGAAAATAATATGAGAGGTACATGTATTGACATTCACCATGATATAAATACATTAATGGTAGAATTTTGAAATTACTGTGTAAGAGAGTGATTGATTGTTGTTCATCGCCAAATGAGGAATTTTTCTAGCTAAACCATGGAGAATTTAATTTGAATTTTGATGTTGAACGCCACTTTCAGCAATATTTCAGGTATATCATGGCGACCAGTTTTAGTGGTGGAGGAAGTCGGAGTACCCGGAGAGAACCACTGACCCTGGTCAAGCAACTGGTAAACTTTATCACTTGCGGCTGCGAGTCGAGTGCACCTTTTTAGTAATTTACAAAGCTGGGCGCGAACCCACGCCGTACTGGTGATAGGCTTGTATGAGTTGTTAGATCCAACGACCCAACTCACTGAGCCACCCGGGCCTCTATATACCATGGAATTGGATTATTATAGTGCTAGCTCACTAATATAGCACAATTATCCTAATTTCGAGCCAAATAGTCTTCGCTGTTTCTTCTTACTGTGTGTAGTTAGCGGTGAAGCAACAAATGCCAATTTTATAGCTTTTGGTTTGATCCGACCACGAACCCACGATCTACCGCACTCGAGGCTAGTACACCACCGATACGCTTTGAAAAATTGATTAGGTATATACATTCAGTTATACATGTAAATTATATATATAATAACATAATAAATAATTCACATATTATAGTGTATGTGGCATCGTACTTTATCTAAAAGTCATATCTTTTAGGTGTAGGTGACCTTGTACATATCTTCTCTGTTGTTTATTCTTTGATTAGAAACACCCAGCACGTTAACTAAAGTACTAGCATACTCACTCCAGTCAATGTTGTTTTTTGTTTGTTTGAAACTCTTCTTCTTCTTCTTTATTCCACTGTATTGAAGATATGATTTCACCTTATTCTTCTTTATACTAACTTTATAATTATCGTCTAAATATTCCACTATATTGAACATATTATTTCACCTTATTTTTCGTTTTACTTACTTTATTATTATTGTCTAAATATATCATGTTGTAAAATGTATTTGTATAATTATCGCCATTATGTGAAATCTTTTTTTGTTTTATATTTGTGTAAAAGGGAAAGGGTTTCACTAATGCAGTCAAACCTGTCTTATGTGACCTTCAAAGCAAACAGTGAAATATGGTCACATAAGACCGGTGGTCGCTTAATACAGGTTTCATTGATATGAAATGCACTGTGAAGGGAAATAAAAATTTAGGTCACATAATACAAGTTATTGCTTAATAGAGGTGGTCACTAAAGCAGGCTTGACTGTACTGTTATAACTTTTGTCCAATCCCATTTGCAACTTTTATGCAAATAAAATATGTTTAAACTAAACCTTGTACCGATATTTTTATTAAAGTGATTATTTTGATGCAGAAACATTCATCAGTTTAAATGAATTATAAAAATTACTTTTCAAGATCCAAGGACATTAACATCTGTGGTCTTCTTATAGAGTGACAGTTTTATGACCAATTTATTAGAATTTAGATACTCGTACATAGAGAATTGTTGAAAGACAGAGACTGGCAAATGTGTTATCTTTCTTATAAATCTGGTTTACTTTTAATTTTCTGTTAGTTTAATTTTGAGTGTCCAAGAGTATAGATTAAGATAATTTTGTTGTTAAAGTGGTGGCTCAGTATCACTAGTTTTTGACTTTAGAATACAAGTTGCACCCAGCTTTAGTATTTATTGATGCCCACATTTTGGATAAAAGATTCCGTCTTGACAATTGTTTTAGCCATTCGGTTTCGTGTTCGCAAAGACCTTTAGATTATTTTGGCTTTCCAATTGTCTGAATGTTCCTGATAAAAATTATCAAAGAAACGCATCGTGCGTAGTAAATTATATACCTACCTTTTTATATTTAATACTCTTGAGTGGAGATATGTCGTAACCCACGGGCAACTGATGGATAATCTATATTACCTACCTTTTTAAATTTAACTCTCTTGAGTGGAGATATGTCGTAACCCACGGGCAACTGATGGATAATCTATATTACCTACCTTTTTAAATTTAACTCTCTTGAGTGGAGATATGTCGTAACCCACGGGCAACTGAAGGAGAATCTATATTACCTACCTTTTCTACATTTAACTCTCTTGAGTGGAGATATGTCGTAACCCACGGGCAACTGAAGGAGAATCTATATTACCTACCTTTTTTAATTTAACTTTCTTGAGTGAAGATATGTCGTAACCCACGGGCAACTGAAGGAGAATCTATATTACATACCTTTTAACATTTAACTTTCTTGAGTGGAGGTATGTCGTAACCCACGGGCAACTGAAGGAGAATCTATATTACCTACCTTTTTATTCAATCAATTTTGTGATAAATAAATGTGATGGAGTTATCAATATGCAGGTTTACTTGCAATGTTTCGAAACGGAAGGAATACAACAGCCATGTAGGCACAGGGCCTATGAGAGAGGGGTTCGGGTGGTACATCGGTCCGGGGTCCGGACAGCCATGAAAGGGCCTGTTAATCTCTGAAGGGTCAACTTAGCAAGTAACAACCTGCTGCAGTAACTGAATATGTTTGTCGATTCTTTGTATAAAGTATGTGTTATATGGACATTCTGCTGCACAGGAAATAAAGCATTTATGAAAGTTTACCAGTGCTTTTATTGGACCTCAAATCCTCAATTTTGAGTGAAGTCTCAGCCTGTCAACGGATCCCTAAAACAACCTTGTTCCGCCTTGCATCATTTCTTTTGTAGACCCCGAGTATGCCTATGAAAGAGATCCAACATGTTGTATTTTTATGATACAGAATATTACTCGTATATATTGTCTACAATACCTGTAGAGGGCCCGGGTGGCTCAATGAGTTAGGTAGTTGGATTACCTAACAAGTCATGCAAGCCTATCCCCAATATGGCGTGGGTTCGCGCCCGGCTTTGTAGATTATTAAAAAGGGTGTACTTGACTCGCAACCGCAAGTGATAAAGTTTACCAGTTGCTTGCCCATGGTCGAGGCTTCTTCCACCACTAAAACTGGTCGCCATGATATGGCTGAAATATTGCTGAATGTGGCATTAAATACCAAAGATCAATCAATCAATACCTATATCAATGAAATTCCAGAGGCATAATCAATATCGCCATTATCATGGTAAAGGTAAGGCAGTGTAGGATAGAGAAAAATGATGGTCATTTTATAATCATTTTCTCACTTTTGAGACAGACCAGTTCCTATTTTTAGCAATGTGAGATTTTCTTTTCTCACTTTTGATATAGAGCAGTTCCTGTTTTTGCCGGTGTGAGATTTCCTTGTCTTGTACCCGCGGTACAAGACAACTCACACGCGACTTTTCCCGGTAAAATCTTTACTCCGCTTCAGCAATTTCAATCAAGATATGAATTACTTTCATTTAGCCACGATTCTATTACATAAGTATTTTTAAATTAATGTATGTATACTATTCTGCTAGCTAATAATTTAACTATCGTGCACCTTTAATGTTTCACGGTGTATGACTCTTCCAGTCAATGTTTGTTTACTGTGAGTAAATAATAGAGTGCTCTCCCTTGTTAGTAACTAACTTTACCTCCCTTTGACCAAATTCAAATATTTTTTCACAGCCACAGGTGTAGTGTTGAGATACATTTATCATATATTTATTAAATACATTGTATTTTATTATGAAATACATTTAAAATACTGCCAAGACACGGATGCATATGAATAAATTGAATATTTACTTCAGCAATGGAAACATAATTTGCGGGAAAACGCTCGATCTGGAATGTAAACAGAACAATTAGGTAACAGCTGATAAAAGTGAGAAATAAAATCAAACACCGGCAAAAAGTGCAAGACAGGGAAATCTCCGACACCCTCGGGAGTCGGAGATTTCCCTGTCTTGCACTTTTGCCGGCCTCGTCAGCGAACGATTGAAATCTTACCCGAGGGTGTCGGAGATTTCCCTGTCTTGCACTTTTGCCGGTGTTAGATTCTATATATCTTGCACTAGTGCAAGACAAAAAAAATCACCTACGTTTTACCGGAAAATGCATGCTGCATAGTTTATGTCAACTGCCCCCATGTTTCATCAATAAAACCACGATTCTATTACATAAGTATTTTTAAGTTAATGTATGTATAATATTCTGCTAGCTCACAATTTAACTATCGTGCACCTTTCATGTTTCACGGTGTACGACTCTCTTACAGTCAATGTTTGTTTACTGTGAGTGAATAATAGAGTGTTCTCCCTTGTTAGTAACTAACATTACCTCCCTTTGACCAAATCCAAAAAATCCAAAATAATTTTTTACATGTATTTATCGCTATTGTAGTTACATTTATCATAAATTTATTAAATACATTGTATTTTATGATGAAACACATTTAAAATACTGCCAAGACACGGATGCATATGAATAAATTGAAGATTTACTTCTGCAATGCAAGCACAATTTGTGGGAAAACGCTCGATCGGGAATGTAAACCAAACAATTAGGTGTTTAGTGAGAAATAAAATCAAACACTGGAAAAAGTATAAGATAGGAAAATCTCTGACACCCTTGGGAAAGATTTCAATCGTTCTCTAACTAGGCAAGCCTCATAAGAAAACGATTGAAATCTTACCCTCGGGTGTCGGAGATTTCCCTATCTTGTACTCCCCCCGGGGTTAGATTCTATATTTCTTGCACTGATTGTCAAAAGGCAATAAAAAGTTATACTTATGACAGTTGTGATTGTGTAGATAAGATAGATACACTACAACTGGATCTAATTATAGTGAAACATGTCTAAACCGAACCATAAAAAACTGGAAATCTGTATAAACCAAACCTTATATAAAGTCCTAATGCAGGAGATATTTGTTCATTTAATATTATAAAGCCAACATCAATAATAGGTTCACTTTAGTCATGCTTCACTGATCACTGAAAATCAATATGATCCCAGATTCTCTTACGGAATAGGTATGTACCAAGTTTGGTCAAAATCCATTGAAGGATGTTGATTCCAGAGTGTTCACAAGGATGTTACATGGTAAACAATTTTACCCGGTGACCTTGACCTTTGACCTTGAAAATCAACAGGGCTCCAGGTTCCAGATTCTCTTAAGGACTAGGTTTGTATCAAGTTTGGTCAAAAGCCATTGAAGGATGTTGATTCTAGAGTGTTCACAAGGATGCTATGCGGTAAAAATTTGACCCGGTGACCTTGACCTTTGACCTTGAAAATCAATAGGGCTTCATATTCTCTTAAGGACTAAGTATGTACCAAGTTTGGTCAAAATCCATTGAAGGATGTTGATTCTAGAGTGTCCACAAGGATGTTACGGAAGGACGGTAGCGTTACTATATCCCTTAGCAACTTCGTTGGCGAGGGGATAATAAAAAGAAGCTAGGAATTACATTGTTGCATTTGAAAATGGGAGATATTTCAAATTATTCCAAGAAAAGAGAAATTGAGAGTTTGTGATTCTGTAAATATTGAGGATGGAATACATTGAAAAAATATTGTATTATATTCTGACAGTGTTAAATTTGAAAATATGTTATCAAATCTTATTAAAAATACTACACAGAAAACTAAAGATCGAGCGAGCAACACAAATGTCACTAAAAACCGGGGTGAACTAATGTACACCGGAAGGGTAATCTGTTCTTGTTCCACTTCTGAAACACGTGGATGGACAACAGTACCAAAGTTAAAGCAAAATATGCTGTATTTAAATCAATAATACCAAAAAATATCGGTGGCTCAATGAGTTAGGTCGTTGGATCTAACATCTCATACAAGCCTACCACCAATACGGCATGGGCTTTGTACATTACAAAAAGGGTGCACTCAACACGCAGCCGCAAGTGATAATGTTTACCAGTGCCTTGTCAAGAGTCTCTGATTTTCTCCGGGTACTCCGGCTTCTCATCAGCTGTTTTTGTATACGTAGGAGAAAGAAATCATACAATTGGGTCAACTTTAGCTATTATATGTTTCAACTACCATTGACCAACTGTGTGTTTCGTTAATAGTCAATATTGACAAGACAAAAATCACTCTTACCAAGATTAAGATTTTGAAGATAACAAAGTGGTAATCAGAATCTGTCGACCGAAGAACAGACAACACAAAAGAAAACGGCCAAAAGGACAAACAACGACCTACAAAACATGACACAGAAAACTTAAGATCGGACAACATGCAACACACAAAAACCGGGGGTGAACTCATGTGCTCCGGAAGGGTTGGCAGTTCCTGTTCCACTTGTGACACCCGTCGTGTTACCGGTGATGAGTCATGGATGAGGAAAGGACCAGATTGTGATTACGACAAACGGAACATACCCGTTGTTATTTGTGACACAGATACTCTGTAACCGTTATCCAAGTCATGGTGGCGACCATTGAACTTTCCAAGTGATGGGATCAACTTAAACACAAGGAACCCTTGGTTCAGTAGCTTCTTTATTCAATTAGTTTTGTCATTCTCCGAGAAGTAACTAAAATATATATCATAGCAAACGACATCACTTTATATTGAAATAAACCGTCTTTTTGTTAAAAACAAGATGATATTTCACGCGTTTTCTCTGACAAATGGCCGTCGTGGACGTGATCGTATGATAGTTGGATTTATAACTACCTGGATCATTCTCCGACAACTTTTACAATAGTGACGGTAAAGACTGCAATTGTGTCCCATTAATATTACAGAAAAACAACAAATTTAAATTAAAATAAGAGTTGATATGTCGGTTGTTCATGTTAAAATGTATTTATTTCATTAAAAGATTTATAAAATACATTGAGGTATACGCCAAATAATGGATTTACAAATTCTCTTTTTTACCGTAACATATAGAAAAATACACGTGACGGTAATGTCCCAAAACAGGGATGATTTTAGAAAAAAAGAATTAAAGCTTCAAAAATGGTGTTTCTTTATGTTTTATAGGTTTAATCATTACAGTAAACATTGAATAATAATATGCTTAAAGATTTATATATTTTGTATGTAAAATATTTCCTTTATTTACTCTGAAATGTGTGTCGTACGAATTTCTATCTTTACCGTCACGAAAATTTAACGTTGAAGAACATCTAATATACAGGTGACTCTGAGATCGAAGTCACGTTGGTGCTTTTCTTTTTACTTCATC
Source organism: Gigantidas platifrons (assembly GCA_002080005.1). Classification (NCBI taxonomy): domain Eukaryota; kingdom Metazoa; phylum Mollusca; class Bivalvia; order Mytilida; family Modiolidae; genus Gigantidas; species Gigantidas platifrons. The sequence goes on from MJUT01031811.1 coordinate 402,631, forward strand.
GATGTAAAGAAACGGTAATGTGAATCGACTCTCAGCAGGATTCAAAGAAACAAGCTAGTATTTCCATTAAAATGCATTAGTACCTTTATTCAACGTCTTTACCAAACATAATAGAAGTTCCTCAGTTCACCTGCTACAACATTCTAAACGTCATGTCAAAATAAAACGTTGTTCCCGATAGCAATGCACATATTTCACCTTTAGAAATATTTTCTGTAATACACGGAATCAATAACGAAATGCGGAATTGTCTCTACCGTAACAGTCTTTGCCGTCACAATTCCATATTACAGTCGTGACGGTAAAGACAACCACACTTTTAATCATTTTTATTTAGCATCAGGAATGACTTTGAGCACCGTTTAAGGCATTATTTTCAACCTCGTGCATTTGATTTATGTTGGTAGTTGTTATTATAAACCAAAATGTCTTTACCGTCACACACGTTTTCTTTACCGTCACAAATTTTCCTTTCCGTCACGAACTCAATTTTTGTTATGTATATTATATTTGTAATTATACAACATATGTAACCTTAAATGACACTGTAGTAGCACATCTATAACACAGTTCAGTTATTTTTGACCATTGATCAATAGTTAAAGAATATAGCAAAAATATATACATCCCGGATCTCAACTTTGAAATTATGACACACAAACCTTTTCAATACTTCGTAGATATAAGACAAAATACATAAGTAATTCTACATATATCAACAGAACAATTCATTCGTTTATATTCATATCGGTTATATTGTTTATGTTGAAGAAAAAGTAAGAAAATATGCGTTTAAGGTATTGTGACGGTAAAGACAAATATTTCCCCAACACGAGAATAAAAGACGTAAAAACATATATTTCTGATAAAACAGCTTGTCAACCACCCAATTCTGTCTCAAGGATGGTTAATTAAACGAACTGTACAAAATGAACCATTTGTGACAAAATTCCCTTTCATACTGACAAATTTGGTATTTGGAAAAGTTGTCGGAGAATGACCCACATATGCAATCAATGCATATCACCATTAACGTTGTGAGTTCGAATCCCGCTTAGGCAAGATGTACTCGATACAACATTATGTAATAGTCAGTGCATTGCGGTAGGTCGGTGGTTTTCTACGGGTACTTAGGTTTCCTCCATCAATAAAACTGACCGATATAGCTGAAATATTGTTGAAAGTGGCGTTAAACACCATAACCCTAACATTAACCCTAGCCATTTTAAGGTTAAAAAACAGAAAATAAAAGTCACTAAGCGAGTTTATTTCTTATATATGTTGTATAATAATTCCAGGAATTTGTCCCTGATTTGCATTGGTACTGGTTGATGACTGTGATAAAGAACCTGAAAATGCTACAGATAGTTCATTTAATAATACAATCCTCTTATATGATTTTCCAGTAAAAGTGTTAGGTCCTTGCATGCTTAGTTGTAGTTGGTGTATGGTATTCTTTTTCACGTGTAGAGGCTTATCAAACATAACTGGATACATTTCCTGTCCCTGTTTAGAATATAAAACTGTTTTTATAGACCTCAGCACTTCAGAAGACTTTAAAATATTAAGACTTACATCGTGCTTTAACAACATTATGTAATAAAGTTTGTCAGTGACTTGCGGTGTGTCGGTGGTTTTCTCCGGGTACTCCTGTTTCCTTCACCAATAAAACTGACCGCCACGATATAATTGAAATATTGTTGAAAGTGGCATTAAGCACCATAACCCTAGTCATTTTAAGGTTGAAAAGCAGAAAATAAAAGTCACTTTTGAAAACGAGTTTATTTCTTATATATATGCTGTATAATAATTCCGGGAATTTGTCCCTGTATTTCACTAGTTTTGTTTGTTTGATATGAATTTCTTAAAAATGTTACAAATAGTTCATTTAGTGCTACAATCTCTGTATGATTTTCCAGTAAAAGCTTGAGATCCTCTCATGTACAGCCTAATTGTGTATTTGGTATTCTTTTTCACGAGAAGAGGACTTCCAAACATAACTGGATATATTTCCTGTCCCTTTTCAGAATATAAAACTGTTTCTTTAGACCTCAACACACCAGAATACATAAAAATATTAAGACTTATATCGTGCTTTCCTGAATAAGTATTTGATCCAAACACGTTTATTTTAAAATGATGCAATCAAGGTTTGGGTTAAAATCAAGAAAGTCGACAAATTGACCAGGTGTCCACTATCCTGAATCATCAGAATCAAATGGGGAATAGTCCATATCTTCTATATTTCGCCTCTTTGTTGGGAATACACCGTTCTCCTCGCCATCGTGAAACTGGTAAACTTTTACTATTTCGTCCAAAGTGAGCAAACTCTTTTTGGAAACATTCTTAGTAAAATATTTTCGTTTCATTATTGGAAATCTGACCAGATACAGCAAATCTCCTAAGACATGTCTGATATTTTTATCATTTACTGTCACATTGTAATCTTGGCATCTGTTTGTGCTCCAATCTATTATTTTCTCATAAGTAATCTCCTCTTTACAATTGAGATCATCTGATTCTATGACTAATCTCAGACAATCTGTTGACAAGCTCAGAAAACTTTTTGATTCAAGACAGGGTTTACCGCTATCTAAAATGAACTTAAGGACATTCGTCTGTAGATCATTAAGATGTAAATCATGTGCTGACTGTAGGACAAGACAGGCGCGTTCTTTGTCCACACTGGATTCTAGATTATGAATGCATTTATCTTTAATATTGTGTAGCATATATTTCTCTGATCCATACACCAATCCACATATGTTACTGGCATCGACTTTTATACTGTCGGTGTAGATATAGCTGTAAAATTATGAACAGAAAGTTTACGTAGTATCAACAAAACGAACAATAACCTTTAAACAGTGATGGTCAACAATTCCACCAATACCATCAAAGAGAAAAATCACCTCTAAACAGTGATGGCCAACAATTCCACCAATACCAACAAAACAAACAATCACCTCTAAACAGTGATGGTCAACAATTCCACCAATATCAACAAAACAAACAATCACCTCTAAACAGTGATGGTCAACAATTCCACCAATATCAACAAAACAAACAATCAGCTCTAAACATTTCCGATTTTACTCTCAAATTATACGTTTGCTACCTTTCTATACGAGTTATTTCTCTTGAGACGGGTCTAGCAAGGGCAATGAAAAAGAGAAAATCTGAATACTTTTCTTATAATTTGTAGATATTTGAACCTAGTACAGAATCAGAAGATAATTTTATAGCAAAGAGATAATTCACAAGTTGTTACAATATTGAAATTTTGATCAGGGTATCGCGGACAATTTAAAAATGTAATTATAAGTATTGAATACAATCCTTTGTAGTTTTATATGGTTGTAAAGCGTTGCCAGAAGTACATGTCTATATGACGCGCTATCATTCTTCATACAAAAAAGTACTCCGGTCAAACCCTTTACACGCCAACAAAACTACAAAATAGTGCATTCAATTCTTAAATGATCCACCGATGTACGTGATGTGATACAATAATTATCATGGAGACAAATCAACATTTACTTTAAAATGCTGTGATTTCGAATCTTGATCAGGATTATAGGTGTACAACATTATGTGATAAAGTTTGTCAGTGACTTGTGACAGGTCGGTGGTTTTCTCCGGGTTCTCAGGTATCCTCCACTAATAAAACTAACCTCCACTATATAACTGAAATATTGTTAAAAGTGGCATTAAGCACCATCAAACAAACACAAACTTACTTTAAAATGTCTTTAAAGATATTGGCTTCAATATCAGGTATCCTGACGTCACCCGTCTCTGCCATTGGTCCATCAAACATACTATAAAACACCGGGCTGGCACTTGCCAACATAAATTTGTGCGCCTTGATTGGCGTTCGGTTGGTCCCAACGTGAAATGTGACGTCACACATCAGCTCATTTTGTAGCATGTAGTTCATACGGTCTGGTAACGTCTTTCCAAACTGCCAGTCATTCGTTGTGTCCATGATGCTTTTAAAAATAGAAATAGTTGTAAAGATGAAAACATGTTTGGCAGTGCAATATTTATTTCCGCTATTGTGATAGAAAGGTGGCGGGAATATTACATGTGAATTCCTTCAAACTTTGTATGCTTGTTTCTTACCTCTTGAAGAAGGGCATTTTGTTAACACAATAAATGTCGTGATCTAATCGGCAAACATCGGGTTATTCCGTTGATCTTCTAGATGGGGGAGCGGAATCGACCTTCAATACCCGTCGCTGAACATTGAAAATTGACCTAAGATCAATTAGTACCACGACGGGTGCCACTAGTGGAGCAAGAACTGCTTACCCTTTCGGAGCGCCCGATTTCATCCTTGATATTCAGTGGGGTGCGTGTTGCTCTATCTCAGGTTTACTGTGTTGCGTTTGTAGATCGTTCTGTGTCCTTTTTTCTTTTGACCATTGTTTTGTCTGTCTTTTTTATTTTGGTAATTGTTTTGTCTGTCTTTTTTCTTTTGGCCATTGTTTTGTCTGTCTTTTTTCTTTTGGCCATTGTTTTGTCTGTCTTTTTTCTTTGGCCATTGTTTTGTCTATCTTTTTTTCTTTTAGCCATTGCATTGTCTGTCTTTTTTTTCTTTTGGCCATTGTATTCTCTGTTGTTTTTTTTGGTCATTGTTTTCTCTGTCTTTTTTTCTTTTGGCCATTGTATTGTCTGTCTTTTTTTCTTTTGGCCATTCTTTTGTCTGTCTTTTTTCTTTTGACCATTGTTTTGTCTGTCTTTTTTTCTTTTGGCCATTGTATTGTCTGCCTTTTTTCTTTTGGCCATTGTATTGTCTGTCTTTTTTCTTTGGCCATTGTATTGTCTGTCTTTTTTATTTTTGCCATTGTATTGTCTGTCTTTTTTTCTTTTGGCCATTGTATTGTCTGTCTTTTTTTCTTTTCGCCATTGTATTGTCTGTCTGTTTTCTTTTGGCCACTGTATTGTCTGTTTTTTTTCTTTTGGCCATTGTATTGTCTGTCTTTTTTTCTTTTGGCCATTGTATTGTCTGTCTTTTTTTCTTTTGGCCATTGTATTGTCTGTCTTTTTTATTTTTGCCATTGTATTGTCTGTCTTTTTTTCTTTTCGCCATTGTATTGTCTGTCTTTTTTTCTTTTGGCCATTGTATTGTCTGTCTGTTTTCTTTTGGCCACTGTATTGTCTGTCTTTTTTCTGTTGGCCATTGTGTTGTCTGTCTTTTTTCTGTTGGCCATTGTGTTGTCTGTCTTTTTTCTGTTGGTCATTGTGTTGTCTGTCTTTTTTCTGTTGGCCATTGTGTTGTCTGTCTTTTTTCTGTTGGCCATTGTGTTGTCTGTCTTTTTTCTTTTGGCCATTATTGTGTCTGTCTTTTTTCTTTTGGCTATTATATTGTCTGTCTTTTTTCTTCTGGCCATTATTTTGTCTATCTTTTTTCTTTTGGCCATTATTTTGTCTGTCTTTTTTCTTTTGGCCATTATTTTGTCTATCTTTTTTCTTTTGCCCATTATTTTGTCT